>CBVK0101044580.1:0-26986 GCA_900067695.1 Picea abies | reverse complement strand
GACGCTCTTCCGATCTCAATTTTTAGTTAGATATTTCTCCTACACCACAGTCCAAAAGACAAACTACTACCCCTATTGAGAGGATTGTGTATTTAGACTCAAGCAAGAAGAAGATGGTGACTAGGAGTTATAAATATTTCAGGGCTACTGATGAGAAAGAAACAAGTGGTCCTTCACAACCTATAAATATAAAAAAATCACCTATGGAGGATCCTATTCCCATGTAGATTCCTTCAAGCAAACCAAGAATCTTGAAAGGTAAAGAGATTGTCTTTTCCCCACCAGTTGTTGCAGACAAAGTCAAACCCAAAATACCCTTTACTATATCAACAACCAAGCAGCATGTCATCATGAAGGATGGTACAACAGAAACTTCATCCCATCAAAAAGACAAATTTCAATCTTCTAAGCATCCCACGGAAGTTATTGACATCAACACCCCTCAACATGAAATCAACCCTACCTTCAAAAGGCTCAAGAGGCAGCTCAAGGAAGCAAGAGATGAAATTGACAAGTTGAAGAAGGAAGATTTGGGTTCCAGGATAAAGCTAAAGGAGATGTTGGATATGTATGGGGATACAATTGATAAGGAAAGGTACCTGGCTAAGATGGTTTTTCCCCTTCACAGAAAACTCAATAATGTCTACATGAAGAATAAAACCCACCAAGATGAAATTACAAAATTGAAGGTAGAGTTATAGGCTTTCAAAGAAGAAGTGGCAAAGAGAAAATTAGACATGTTGGCCAAGGTGGCTACCAGAATAAGTTCCAGAACAAAAATATAAAGACAAATGATCTTCTAAATCCAACATCATTTTTGTAAAAGTTTCTATTACAAGCATTTACAACATTTTAATGATGGTTATGAGTTTTGAACTAGACTTAGCAGTTTTTGTGTTTTTATCCAAGGATATATCAGGATAATGATTTTGTAGTATATATTGACTCCTGGTAGAATTTTTAAGGTTTTGAATCTTTTGTAAAAGTAAAATGGGCTGCTACAATAAATTTCGCAGTGCCTCAACTCATTGGCGCTGTGAACTGGTTGTTTCAAGACAGTTTGCAACGCTGCACTGCAAACTCAATTTTTTGAAGATTTTGGAGGGAAAGGAAATTGATAGTTGTCAAGGGAATCTCGTACCAACACTCATAGGATCAATTGCACTTTGGAAGGCCACCTTCCTCAAGGAGCTGCAAACTTAAGGATACATCATCAAGTTGTTGAAGGTTGTTGTATACGTTGCAAACATTTTCCTTTAAAATAGCAGTTGGTTGTTTTTCTGGTTGTACACATGTTTCCACGCTTCTCTTAGGTGTGGAATCCTATGAGGAAGTTGAGGGGAGGATTTTAAAGTTGTCTTTTGATAAGTTTAGCTATAAAAAGGACATTGCAAGAGTGAAAAGGGTTTTAATGGTGTTATAGAAAAACTCTTATTTTTAGTATGATTTTTAGTAGCGGAGTTTTTTCCAGATGTATGGACCAGATCCAAGAAACTTTTAATGGTTGAAATAATTCTTATTCTCTTTATCATCACTTTTTTGTCTCACTTTGATATCAGTCATTGTTGAAGGATTCATCAGGATTTTGTTCCTTTATTGCAGTAAAATATTTATTGTGATATTGCATGCAAATTTATTAGAGTAGTTTTCTCTTTAAATTTAAGAGGTTCTTATCCAAATGAGATTTCTTTCATATGTATGTCAGAAATACCTGATGTAAAATGATATACATATTACACTCTCATTTCTAACTCTTCCATCTATCATTTATATATCTTAAAAACTTATTTGAAGCCATTCAAGGCCTTGTTTGTTGGTGTGTATTACATGGAAAGATCTATGATTGATATCTTTAATTGAGTTTTCCATCCATTTGCCACATTTTTATAAACATTATCATTTACATTCTGATGGGTATTAGTCTTGCATCCACAATAGTCTAGGTGTGACTTCTAGTGCTAACAATTTTGGCACCATTTCTGGGGAATGGATTGAAGATATTTCCCTTGGCTGTATGACAAGACAATATTGATTTTTATGGTGTACATAAATCAGTAAACAGAAGATTGCATAGTGCACTTGGTGACTCCAAAGTTCAGTTGTGGCTCCCAAGAGTAAACACACGAGGTATAATCCACAGTCACCTCTGGCTGCACCTGAACCTGATCCAGAAATAATCATAAAGAAGGGAAAATCTTCGTGTTGGTGTTAAATATTTTCGTTAAATAAATACCTAATCATTTAATTTTCAACACAAGGAGTTCATAAAATTGTGAAGCACATGCACAATATATGCAGGACTGAAGCTAATTTAACGCAATCTAATGTTAAATATACAACTGAAATTGAATCATTAATCTAATGCGGGAAGTTGAAACACATGACTTAGAATTTAATTGCTAAAACACACGACTGAAATGAAAGTGTGTAAATGAAATTAACTTGAAATGGAAATGTGCATCAAAGGAAAAACACAACATATGAAGAGAAACAAGACGACACATGTGAGTTCACACTAACAGTAAATCAATCTCAATTACATCACAATGATCAAATGAAAAAATAATGAAGTCACGAGACCAATCCAAGAAATGACTATGAACCAACCTAGATCTAATCTCTTTCTAACCCCATAATGAATAATTTATTTCTCATCCTAATGACTACCCCCTTATGAAGAGAGAACACTCTCTTTTATACATGAGAGCTTTGAAAAGAGGACAAGTATCTCATAATTACAGATCCACTTTTCTCTCAACCAATTTCCCATTATTACAAAATATGATCCCTTCAAATCCTCACACATATCTCTCATACATCTTGGACAAGATATGTTATCCATTCTCGATGATCTTCTCCTTGAAATAGGCTTGAATTATCTCTTCAAATGTTGAAATGGTGGAGGAAGTATTCAAGAAGTCTTTTTGAATTAATCCTTCACATATTCCTACACATTACAAGGCTCACACATTTTTGAGATATATATGAAAACATGTCGATTTTCTAATATTTAATCACAAATTCTCTTTTAATACCAAAATGAATAAAGTGGAAAATAATAAGATAAAACCCAAATGTATTTATGAAAATGGTATAATGAGGTGATAAAATGTGTGGAATGGAAAAACAAAAAGGGGATGGAAATGCGACATTTCTAAGACCCAACACTTTGCAAGGAGCCTCCTCTTCTAAATTTTCAAGTACTTATGGAGACTTGTCTGACTCTGTTTTCCATACACCAATTGTTTTTTCTCATGTTTCTCATTTACCTATTGTTGAAACTCCTGTAAAGTCAAAACTAGGATATTTTCCTATAAAATATTCAACTTTTTCTCCTAAGCTGAAAGAAGAAAATCTAGAAAATTTTTATTTTCTTGCATCCCATGAAATTGTAAAGTGGTTTAGACTTGAAATTTTGGAATATTTCCCTCTCTTAGGTTCTCCTTCTCCCCATCCTTTTAAATTTTTTGTAACTAGAGAAGAAGGAACCTTAGTTTCTATTGAAATTCCCCCATCTTCATCCAATACTCAACCAATTTCAATTAAATCTGAAGTCTCCCCACCTTATACTCTTCCTTTTCCAAAACTACATGTTATACATATTGAATCTTTACCTATCAAGTCACCTTCTACTTCTCCTAGAATTCAGATTCCTCCTTTTCATAATCAAATAGTAGGGGTTAATCCTCCGCAAAACAAAATGGATGCCATTGTGGCTACTAGGTATGCACCATTAGTGCTTCCCCATCCTATGAATGTTATTCCAATAGGATATTACCTAAAGTATATTCCTAAGTTCATAGGAGAGGAGGATATCGCTACAAAATAACACCTTGCAACATTTTACAGTTATGCTGACAATTTGAATATTGAGAATGAAGATGTCTAGATGAGGTTTTTGTGCAAAGTATTGATGGAGAAGCTAGAAAGTGGTTTAGAAGTCTAGCTCCTGAATCAATTGCTGGAATTGAAGCCCTAGATGATGTCTTTTTAAGACATTGGGGTGAAAAAAAAAATATCTTATATTACATCACAAAATTTGAGGGTCTTAAAAGGAAAGAAGGTGAATCAATGTCAATTTTTTCAAAGATATTTAACAATATGTATAAAAAAATTACTATTGATATTAAGCCTACTGAAACTTCTGCTAAAATAACCTATGCAAGTGCCTTTGACCCATAATTTTGTCTTTTGTTGAGAGAAAGAAGGTCTACAACATTATCCCATATGCAAGATTATTCTCTAGAGATGGAATCAAACATATTGGAAGCAAATAAGTTAAGGGGAAAATCTGATAGGGATAGAAGAAAACAAAAAGTAGAAACCTTATCCTCTGATTCTTTAGGAACTAATCCCTAGGTTGATGAAGTGACTAAGTTAGTTAAGTCACTTTCTGCAGAAATGGAAAAATTAAAACTTGAAGGGAGACAAGAAAATAGAAACCCCCAAGATTTTGGAAATAGAAACAATTTCAGAAGACAAAACAATACACCTCAAATTCTTCAGAGGGATCAGAGAAATAGAGAGGATCAGAAGGTTCAAAACCCCTCTATTAAACAATTTGGTTGATGATGAAGAAGGAGATAATGAAGAAGAATATCAAGAAATTCATTGTCTGGGGGACACATCTGCTTCCCCTCATCTAACCCAATTTGCTTATGAAGAGTCCCTAATGAACAATCAACTGAATAATTTAAGTAAAGGAGAAAAAGTGAATGAAACTCAAAACAAATACAATTTGAGGTCAAAACAAAAAGAGGGAAAACCAAGTACATCTAATCAACCTAAAATATCTGATACTCCATCTAAAATAGTGGGTACACCAAATAAAGGAACATAAGAACATAACAATCATCCCATCATTAAATCTCACGTTCAAGAGACAAAGGAAATTCTGAAGTGTCAATCCTCTTTTAACTTTGAGAATGAAATCCAAAGAATCAAAATTCCTATCCCATTCCTAGAGTTGATAAAGAATGAAGATTTCAAGAAATCCATTTCAAAAATGTTCCAGTCTGAATTATCTTCTCATTCAACAGACTCAGTTAACTTGCAGGATGAGAAATATGTAGTTATATTGGGACCACTGGTAGAAGATAGAGATGAATCCTCTCCTCCATTTTACACCTCTTTGAATATACATGAGAAAATCTTGCACAATTTCCTTATGGACTCAGGTGCATCCCATAAATTAATTCCTAAAGATGTCATGGATGAAGGGTTTGGAAGTTACTAAGGCATATCATGATTTGTATTCCTTTGACTCAAGAAAAGTAAAATGCCTTGGGGTGATTAAAGATTTGGCTGTTACTCTCTTTAAACTAAGTATGAAGAGCATAGTCATGGATATTATAGTTGCAGATGTTCCTCCCAAGTTTGGGATGTTGTTTTCCAGGTCATGGATCAAAAGGTTAGGAGGGACATTTCAAATGGATCTCTCTTATGCTACCATACCAGTCTTTGGGGGTTAACACAGAAGGTTGTATAGAGAAGCACAACTTGCATATATTATTAGTGATAAAGGAAATCTAAGAAACCATCCCATCTATGTTGTTGATACTGACTTAGGATATAGAATTTTGCATCTTATTGATTTTCCTCGATCACCATTGGAAATAAAAAATCAATCACCAACAACATGTGAGGCATCCAGACAGGGTGCTCAAACTTGGAAAATGTATTTTTATGGTGCCTCTTCCAAAGAGAGTGTTGGTGTTGGACTTGTGTTCATTTATCTTTCTCAAGAGGTCATAACCTTGTCCTTAAAATTGAAATTTGAAACCACAAACAATATTACAGAATATGAAGCCTTGGTTTTGGGGCTTAGAGATGCAAAGGACATGAAAGTTGAAGAATTATTAGTTTTTGGAGATCAGAGCTGATTGTGCATCAAGTCAAAAATATCTATCAAGGAAAGCATCCAAGAATGATAACTTATAGGAATGAGGTATGGGACCTTATTGCAAATTTCTTCCTAGCCTTCAACATATATTTTTTTCCCAAAGAGGATAATACATTGGATGATTCCTTAGTTCTTTCCACTAGTAATTTTAAAATCCCATTACCTCCCAGACGTAAGTATGATGTCGAAGTAAAATATAGACCTTCTATACTTGATAATGTCAAGCATTGGAAGGTTTTTGAAGATGATCAAGAAATAAAGAGGTTTCTGGAAACAATAGATTAATTTTCTACTCTTCATATTGACCAAGATTCAGATGATGATAAAAGTATACATGTTGATAAATTTCTGAACAAGATTGTAGATCACAAAATTGTTCTGTTGCCTAGAAATCATATTCCTAAGGTATTAGATACCTTGGAGATATTATTTGATAACAATGATGTGGATGTGAAAGTGAGTGGTTCAAGTGAAAATGTTGATCTGACAAAGTGTAATTTAGGTACTAAAAAGGAACCTAAATATGTCAAACTGTTCAGAAGTTTGTCAGAATTTGTTGAAAGAATTTGTTGATGTCTTTGCATGGAAGTATGAGGATTTGTAAACTTATGATACTAGTATCATTGAACATAGAATACCTTTTAAGGATGACACCAAACCATTTAGATAGAAACTAAGGCAGATCAATCCTATGTTATTCCCCATTATGGAGAAAAGGTCAAAAAATTGCTTGATGCCCAGATCATTATACCTTTGAGGTATTTTGATTGGATAACCAATCAAGTCCCTATTAGAAAGAAGAATGGTGGGATCACGCTTTGTGTTGATTTCATAAACTTAAACAAGTGTTCCATAAAAGACAATTACCCCTTACCTAAAATGGAGCATATATTGCAAAGGGTGACATGATCAGTAAGGATGTCAATGATTGATGGCTTTTTGGGCTACAATCAAATTTTTGTATTACCAGAGGACAGGGAAGAGATAGCATTTACCACTCCTTGGGGTACATTCATGTATTCCAATATGCCATTTGGTCTCATGAATGTAGGGTCAACTTTCCAACATGCAATGTGTTTTGTGTTGATTTCATAAACTTAAACAAATGTTCCATAAAAGACAACTCCTTACCTAAAATGGAGCATATCTTGCAAAGGGTGACAGGATCAGTAAGGATGTCAATGATTGGTGGATTTTTGGGCTACAATCAAAATTTTGTATTACCAGAGGAAAGGGAAGAGATAGCATTTACCACTCCTTGGGGTACATTCATGTATTCCATTATGCCATTTGGTCTCATGAATGTAAGGTCAACTTTCCAACATGCAATGTGCATTGCATTTATTGGAGAAAAATATAAGTTTGTGGTTATCTACTTGGATGATATCACAGTATTTTCAAAGTATGATCAAGAGAATTACCAACATTTGGATAAGGTGTTCCTAAAATGTAGAAAATATGGGATGTCACTTAATCCCAAGAAGTCTTTGTTTGCCATGAAAGAAGGTAAGATGATAGGACATATTTTCTTTGTCGAAGAAGTAAAAATTTACCCAAGTAGAGTAGAGGATATCAAAACTCTTTCTCTCCCAAGGTCCAAGAAAGAAATTCAATCCTTCTTAGGTAAGATAAACTTCTTGAGGAGATTTATATCTAATTTTGTTGAGTTGGTCAAATTTATCACAACCATGTTGAGAAAAGGGAATGAAGTAAAATCGACACCAGAAGCTAGGATTTCTTTTGTGCAAAAAAAAAAACATTGGTTGATGCTCATGTTCTAATCAGTCCTGACTACTCAAAATATTTTTTGATTTTTTCTTTTTCCTCAAATGATACATTGGTTTTTTTCCATATTCAAAAGAATTCAGATGGAATGGAGGAGGCTATTTCTTTTTTCAGTAGGGCTTTGAGAGATGATGAAGTCATATATAACATCATGGAGAAACACGTTGATGCTTTGGTCAAGGCCCTCAAAGATTTCAGAGTATATGTTCTTCACTCCAAAATTATTGTGTATGTTCCTTCAGTCTTTGTAAATGAAATTCTTATTCACCTTGATATAGATGGGAAAATAAGTAAATGGATTGCTAAGATTTTAGATTTTGACCATGAGATGAAACCTACAAAGTTGGTGAAAGGTCAAGGTTTAGCTAGATTGTTAGCAGAATCAAAATGTAAGGCACTGGGAAAAAATTTCATGAATGTTAATTCTGTAAATCAACCAACTGATATTCCTAATAGCATCTTGTAAATCAGCTCAAAATTGACAGAATGCAGTTGGTTCAAGGACCTCATCTATTTCTTGCAAAATTTGCATCCTCCTACTGGACTTGAGAAGACCAAAGTGACGGATTTGAAGCTTAAAGAAATCATGTATTTCATTTTTTATCATATTTTGTATTGGAAAGATCCTGTGGGGGTTATTTTATGATGTTTGGATCCAGAAGAGGAAAAAAAACTATGATTGATTCTCATGAGAGTCTATGTGGAGGTCATCATTTTTGGAGGAGTAAAACATACAATATACTTAGAGATGGGTACTTATAGCCTAGATTATTCACTGATGTATGTGAAAATATCAAAACTTGTGACAAATGCTAGAAATTCTCAAGCAAACAACAACTCAAATCTTTGCCTCTGAAGCCCATAGTGGCATATGGCCCTTTTCAGGAGTGGGGATTAGACTTCATTGGAGAAATTCATCCAGCCTCAAGTGGTTAGCATCGTTGGATTCTGACTACTACTGATTACTTCACCAAGTGTATATAATCCATTCCCACTAGAAATTCAACACATAAAGTAGTCATTGGTTTCTTGGAAGAAATGTTATCAAGGTTTGCTTGTCCTAACAAAATTGTTATTGATAATGTTGCAACTTTTAAAGATGAACCTCTAGTGAATTTTTGTGAAAAAAATGGGATTCAACTTATCCACTCTACTCCATATTACCCTCAGGGTAATGGATTAGTAGAATATTCAAACAAAAGCTTAGTGAATATCATCAACAAAATACTAGAGGATAATAAAAATTCATGGGATTCAAAGCTGAATTTTTCCACATGGGCAAACAGAGTAACCACTAAGAGATTAATTGACACTACTCCATTCCAGCTGGTCTATTGAACTAAAGTTTTTTTCCTACTCAGCTAGCTTTACCTATGGCAAAGTTTCTTCAAGATCAAGAAGGGGAACCAGATGACATGATCAGGAGTATGCATCAACTTGTGGAAGTACAACAAACCAGGGAACAACTTTTTGATTAAGCACAAAGCCATCAACAAAAAATAAAAGAAACTTTTGACAAGAAGGTGAAGAAATAATATTTTTAGCTTGGAGACTTGGTGCTCAAATGGGATGCACAAAGGAAATATAAGGGAAAACATGGTAAATTCGAAGCCCTGTGGGTTGGTCCTTTTAAAATTTCTGAAGTTTTGCAAAATAATACTTTTAAGTTGCAGAACTTGGAAGATGTTGAATTTCCTGGTGGCCTAGTCAATGGGAATTTTCTTAAGAGATACATTTTATAAAATCCATGAGTGGCTTCTTTTCATTGTAAATACCACTCTTTAGTTAGTTTTATTCTATTTCAATAATGACTCCTAGCCCAATGGATAATGCACTTGAACTGCATGTTCTTGGAGCCTCACAGGGAGGTCTTCATCCACTGTGGAGCCAGATGTTAGCACATAGGATGTGTAGGGGGTAAAAACACCTTTATTTTTTCTTGTTTTGAGTCATAGGGTTTTTAAGTCTTAGGCTTTGGGTTATATTTCATGTCATAACTCATTTTTTTGGTTTTTATAAGCATAACATTGTTTTAGTCTTGGTTTAGAGCTTTTATGTCATGGGATTATTCATCGTGATAAGAATAAGGGTCCTTATCGGTCACACTCTTGGTATTAAACATAATCATCATGACATGTCATGTCTCAAAGTTGCACACAAATTTCCATTATGTCACTTTCCAACCGTTTAGATGTCAACTCAAAGGTCAGTTTTATTTGTTGCCAACTCACCTAAAAGTTCAGAATGTACTAAGAAGTACCTCGTGCACTTATCTTTCATTATTTCATTTTGGAAACATGTCAAGGGGAATTTCATGGTATTCAATGCCTTCATCCATTTTATTTTCAAATATTATGTCACAAGAAAACTCTAACAGTTTTCTTGAAGTGTGTTAGTGGATTATGAAATTGGCGGTGCAGACTGGTGCTGCGAACTAGCTAGAGGAGACTGTTCAAGTTTGGATGCCTTTCTCTAAGACCAACTCAGGCTAACAAAGAAACAACATCAAATCCAAATGTATCATGTATTCGTTGACGCTATTCATTCTGTTTAAAGGTTGACATATGAGTTAATGTTGTTTTGAATTACCAATGATGCGAAATGTTAAAGTCCATTTGCTGCCAACTCTCAAACCCACTAATATGGTGCTCTAAAACTCTGCCCACTATTCAAAACTATTATCTTAATATCACCTCATCATTTGTTTGCAAACAATCCACTTGTCCCACTGATATCTCAGCGTTGCAAAACTCCTAATTTAAATCTACATCACCATTGCACGCTGTGAATCCTCTATTTTTAGACTATCAAAACCCTTGTCTTCTAAAATAAGTCTAAGACAAAGTATTAACCAGTTGTATGAGCTCCCTATAAAACATGAGAAATATGGTTAATCCTTTATAGAACCAATCTCAATTGCATACCATATTGGCACTACGAGCTGATAATTATGTTGTTAAAACCTTTTTTTAACAAAGTTGCTTTTACCTGTCTATATTTTTACTAAAAATATCAATGGCTTTCCCTATTATATTTCCTTTTGAAGTTTGCTCCATTTCATACTGTTGGGGCTCAGAAATATCCTATTCTCATCCACCTTTCCCTTCATCATTCTTCACATTTCATCGCCCCATTAACCTTTCACGATATCATTTCCATAAATATACTTGGGTTTCACCTTATTGTTCTCCACTTTATTCATTTTAGTATTAAAAGGGAGTTTGTGATTAAATGTTAGAAAAATGACATGTTTTCATATATATCTCAAATATGTGTGAGCTTTGTAATGTGTAGGAATATGTGAAGGATTAATTCAAAGGACTTCTCGAATACTTCCTCCACTATTTCAATATTTGAGGAGATAATTCAAGCCCATTCCAAGGAGAAGATCATAGATATTTGATTAGAATATCTTATCCAAGATATATGAGAGATATGTGTGAGGATTTAAAGGGATTATATTTTGTAATAATGGGAAATAGGTTGAGAGAAAAGTGGATCTGTAATAATGAGATGGTTATCTTATCTTCAAGGCTCTCGTGTATAAAAGAGAGTGCTCTCTCTTCATGAGATTTCAGTTGTAAGTAGAGAATTAGAGTAGTCATTAATGGTAGTCATTAGGATTCAAAAGAGAAAGGGATTCTTAGCTTTGATTCATGGTTTTGGTTTTCATGCTTTTATTATTTTGCTATGAAGATTGATTTGGTTATTGTAATAGAAGACTGCTTCAATGGCATGAGCTCACATATGTTGTTGTGTTATTCAACTCTTCACGTGTTGTGCTTGTTTTTCCTTCATGTAGTTCTCCATTTCTAGATTACTTCCATTTACGCAATTTCCCATTCTTAGAGTAATTTCATTTACGCAACTAGATTAATTCAATTCAATCGTGTGTTATATTAATGATTCTATTTCAGTCGTGTGTTAGATTAATGATTCTAATTCAGTTGTGTGTTATATTAATGATTCTATTTCAGTCGTGTGTTAGATTAATTATTCTAATTCAGTCGTGTGTTAGATTAATGATTCTATTTCATTCATGTGTTAGATTAATGATTCAATTTTAGTTGTAGCTTAAAAATTAGAATAGATTGGTCTCACTTCAATCTTGCATATACTTTGTGTGTGCTTCGTCAGTTTACGAACCCTTGATTGACAAATTAGATAGTTGGGAAAGTACTACAACTCAATTAATACAACATTAGTTCAGCCCAATATAAGGACTGCCATTCCCTTATCACGATTGTTGTTCCTTTTGTTGTTCATTTGAATGAAACGATTGTTGTTCCTTTTGTTACGATTGTTGTCCCTTTGCAGGGGTTGCATCTCTAGAGGATGGGTATTGAAAACGGAAGGTAAGAATCTATGTAGGCGACAAGTAAAACGCTTGTGCCAGCACCTACCTTTGGATGATGCATAGAGATTATATCTTAAGACATCTTAAGAGCCCAACACATACCACGAATGAGTATAAGTGTTTCGACAAGATGAAATACAAGTAAACAATCTCTGTTATCAAACCCTAAATTTCTTGTTTACCCTATTTTTCAAATACCAACTGTCATAAGAGTTTACAAGAGGTGATTTTCAAGCAGTGATTATGGACAGTCATCAAAACAAGAAGACTCACAAGGGGGAGAGTTTGTAAGGATTGAACCATATGACATGCAACTCATTAAATCTGAACCATTGTTCAGGTAATATTTTCATAGGGTGGGTTGTCTTAATTTTTGTCAAAAGATGCAGAGAGGACACCCTGAAGAGGCCATAGAGTTTTCACTTGATTTTAATGGGACAAAGACTAAAGTGGGGATGTTGGAGTTTGATGTTTCAGAGCATTCTATCTCTATAGCAACATAGATACTTGACCATGTTGAGAAATGGTTTAAATCCATGTCATTAAAATCTTCCTTCTCAAAATAATTCCTTAAGCCTGAATATCAAGAAGAAAACTTGTCTAAAGGAGTACCCAAAAGTCACATGTTGGAATGTTTTGACAAGATGCTCAGGGTCATATAGAGGTATTTCACATGTGAAGGGAGGTTCAATGTGGTATACCAATACCACATCATATTACTGTTACACTTCACATGAAAAGAAACCATGAACCTTCCATTCTATCTTTTTAGGAGTATTGACAAGATGTCAGATAGAGTCCAGGCTAAGTCAAAGCAGGTAGATACCAGTTTTTTTCACTCTGGTCTTATCAAGATGTTAGTAATGGAAGAGTTAAGGAAAACTAACATTGACTGGGAAAATTTCCTAACTCCATCACATTTTGAGTTAGATGTTTCTCCTACATCACAGTCCAAAAGACAAAATCCTACCCCTATTGAGAGGACTGTGTATTCAGATTCAAGCAAGAAGAAGAGGGTGACTAGGAGTGATAAATTTTTCAGGGATATTGATGAGCCAGAAATGGGTGGTCCTTCACAACCTCCAAATAGATAAATTTAACCTATGGAATATCCTATTCCCATGGATATTCCTTCAAGAAAACCAAGAAGATTGAAAGGTAAAATGCTTGTCTATTCCCCACGAGTTGTTGCAGACAAAGTCAAACCTAGAAGACCCTTTACTAGATTAGTAGCCAAGAAACATGTCCTCACAAAGGATGATGCAATAAATACTTCAACCCAACAAAAAGACAAATTTCAGTCTTCTAAGAATCCCACAGAAGTTATTTACACCAACACTCCTCAACATGAAATAAACCCTACCTTCAAAAGGCTCAGGAGGAATCTCAAGGAAGCAAGAGATGAAATTAACAAGTTGAAGAAGGAAGATTTGGGTTCCAGGATAAAGCTAAAGGAGATTTTGAATATGTATGGGAAGACAATTGATAAGGAAAGGTTCTTTTATAAGAGGTTTTTTTCCCTTCACATGCAACTCAAGAATGTCTACATGCAAAACAGAACCCACTAAGCTGAAATCAAAAAATTGAAGGCAGAGTTACAGCCTTGCAGAGAAGAAGTGGCAAAGAGAAACTTAGACATGATGGCAAAGGTGGATACCAGAAGAAGTTCCAGAACAAAAACATAAAGACAAATGATCTTCTAAAACCAACATAATTTTTTTCAAAGTTTCTATTGCAAGCATTTAAAACATTTAATGATTGTTATGAGTTTTGAGCTTGACTTAGAAGTTTTTGTGTTTTTCTCCAAGGATATATCAGGATAATGAGTTTGCAATATATATGGACTCCTGGTAGAATTTTTAAGGTTTTGAAGCTTTTGCAAAAGTAAAACAGGCTACTACAGAAAATTTTGAAGTGCCTGGACTCATTAGCACTGAGAACTGGTTGTTTTAGAACAGATTGTAGCGCTATGCTGCGAACTATGTTTTTTTAATATTTTGGAGGGAAATGAAATTGATAGCTATCAAGGGAATATTGTACCATCACTCAGAGGATCAATTGCACTTTTGAATTCCACCTGCCTCAAGGAGCTACAAACTTAAGGATACATCATCAAGTTGTTGAAGATTGTTGTATATGTTTCCAACATTTTCCTTTAAAATAGCAGTTGGTTGTTTTTTTAGTTGTACACTTGTTGCCATGCTTACCTTAGGCATGGAATCCTATGAGGAAGTTGGGGGAAGATTGTAAATATGGATTTTGATAAGTTTAGCTATAAAAGGTACATTGCAAGAGTGAAAAGGGTTGGAATGGTGTTAAAGAAAAACTCTTATTTTTAGTATTATCTTTAGTAATAGAGATTTTTTCTGATGCATGGACCATATCCAAGAAACTTTTAATGGTTAAAATTAGTCTTATTCTCTTTATAATCTCTTTTCTATCTCACTTTGATATCAGTCTCTATTGAAGGATTTGTCATGCTTTTGTTTCTTTATTGCAGTAAAAGATTTATTGTGATATTGCATGCAAATTTATCATAGTAGTTTTCTCTTTGAATTTAAGAGGTTCTTATTCAATTGAGATTTATTTCATATGTATGTCAGAAATACCTGATGTAAAATGATATACATAATACACTCTCCTTTCTAAGTCTTCCATCTATAATTTCTATCTCTTAAAACTTGATTTGAATTCAATCAAGGCCTTGTTTGTTGGTGTGTAATACATGGAAAGATATGTGATTGATATCTTTAATTGAGTTTTCCATTCATTTGCCACATTTTTATAAACACTATCCTTTACATTCTGATGGGTATTAGGCTTACATCTACAACAGTCTAGGTGTGAATTCTAGTGCTAACAGTTCCTTCTTTGTTTTTTCCTTGAAAGTTTAGTAGTTTTCATTTACATTGTAAAATGAAAAGTGCATTCTAGGAAACTTTCTGCATTTTAGGATCTTGGAATACTACTTTGAAAGGTTTGCAATTACAAAGATTTAAAAGCCATATTTTCAATTGAAGAACATAGTTTTCTTTTGCACGAATGCTCTAATTTTTTTCTTCTCTTTTGTCTCTTGTAAGCACCATAAGTTGCACGTTCATACCTTTTGGAGTAAATCAAGCCAATTAAATTCAATGATTAACACTTAAAATAACCTAGAATTTTGTTTCTAGGTTTCTCCAAGTAGTCTAGGATCTAGGGCCTTGAAATAGGTGTGGAGAGGAAACTCTTCAAGGCCACTTAAACAAACATAAGAGTCGGTTATAGGGAGTGTCAGAGTTCAGTTTTGTAAGAGTCAGTCGGGACCCCCCTGTAACACAGGGGCTAAACATGAGGTCACGTGAGGAAAGGTAGAGGAGATAACCCCTCCAAAGCTGGACCAAGTGTAGTGGAAATCATATATTGAGGGTCGTTCTTGGGAATTAATTTGATCACATTTGACGATGAAACATCATGGACATCGAATCCATTCAATATTCTTTATTGTCTTCAGGACCATTTTCCTTTGGTACCCTTGAAAGGCTTCAGACTTAGTTATCCTACTCATTACGATCAACCCGGCTGTTGATTGTACCCGCCCGATGACTGACTACGAGTTGACAACCTAGTTGCTTATTTTTACGGACTTACACAGGTGACTGTGGGGGTATACTGTGGTACCTAGGTCAGATGTCATATCGTGCTTTGCATAGTATACCTGGAGGGTGTTTACGTGTTTGAGCTACACTTGCATCGGTAAGTTTCTCTAGTGTCGATTAGTGTAACTGTTTTTCTTGCTAGTTAGTTGTTTGCTTGATTTGTCGTTAGGAACCATTTAGTGTGTGCTCTATGTTTCACTCTATTTTAACCTTAGAGTGTCGGTTTATCATTTCATAAGGTGGAATATCAACATATATGTCATTCACGTAGGCTTCAAGACCTAACACTGGTTAATTTCGAGCCACCTACGCCACCGCTGAGGCGCAAGCTAGATCAAGAGGGTTCATTCGAAGTGATCGGGACACATGAAATTGCACTCGATCCAACTCATAGAGAAGAACTTTCTACACTAGAGGAGTCCATCATTTTTTACCTCGAAGTTGAAGGCTTCAAGCCTAAAAACTCTCTGATCACTGACTTATCGACACCACTTCTTATTCAGATAGTCCCTCTTGAGATTACTTCACCAGAACGTCAGTCTTTTAGATGAGATACGATGGAAGAAAATAGTGCTACTTCCTATGGAAGTCCTCATACTCCCATATTGGTTGTCGTAGGAGGGGGTCTTGTGCCTCCTCTCCCACCTCCACCTGTTGGGACTATTATTGTCTAGACACCCACTACTTTAGGTAGTGGCACAATCCCTTCAACGAATCTAACCATTGTTCCCTCTATCCATAACATGTTTGGCACTCCCTTTTCATATGGGATGTTGAGTTTTGACTCTAGTTCAATCCTAACCTACTCTACTCTACAAAATGTTGGTTTGGGGGCAAGGATCTCTAATGATCCCTTGCAAGGATCTGTCACGGGAACCACTGCCTCGTTTAACATTATCCCTTACAGTGGGGGTCACATCCCTCCTCCATCCCCGTTGCTTGGAGGAGCTTTCCAGTAGTCGATCAGGCTTAACACCAACTCTAGTTTTTTCAGTGGGGGGAGTCATGGACCTGAATCCTGCATGACTCCAATGGGGTCTATGATTTTTTTCTTTGTTCAGTGCGTTTATAAATAACTTTTACTCATCATCTTCTTTCTCGGAAGGGGGAAACCCCATTTTTGTTCAACCAAACCCTATGCAAGGTTTCATTCCTTCACAGAGAGAGATGACAGGAGTTTACTCCTCACAAGGTCTTGAAAATCCTTGGTAGGGCTCATTTCCTTCGCAAGGGATGTCAACCAGGGGAAACCCCTCCCATACTCAGTGGAACCCTAGGCAAGGTTCAGTACCGATGTCAGGAGGGTTGGTTGGGGGAATCCCCAACCAAGGTCATTGGAATACTATGGAGAGAGAAATACTTACATAGGGCATGTCATCCAAATACGGGAATCAATCGACGATGCAAAATCAAATGCAAGCTCCTTTTACTAGACAGGGCCACCATGATTTCTACCAAAACCCTAGCCAGCAGCCAAACTTTTCCTAGCAACCTAGTGCCAACCAAAATCCAAGCCCCTCTTTTCATTTGAATCCACCACAACATAGACTACCTTTCCTGGAAAATATGCATTTTCCAGACTTGTTGAGACTTTTAAATGACCCGATCTATTTCCCTCATACATCCCTAAGTTCGAGGGAAATCCTGGCAAAGATCTAGGTGATCAAGTTATGAAATTTCATTTATGGTGCTCATCCAACTCATTAAAGGATGATTTCGTTAAGTTGTGCTTGTTTCATCACACTCTTATAGTGGGTGTCACAAAATTGTATATCGAGCTCAATAGCTCCAAGTACACTTACTTTAGTGACTTGTCTATGGTCTTCTTAAACTATTTCCAGTTACTGGTAAGATACAAAGTCAACGCCGAATTGCTAGCCAACATCGAGCAAACAAAAGTTGACCATATCTCGGATCACATCCAATAATGGAGATTATGAAAGAGCTTGATTAAAGTTAAGGTCCCTCCTACATTTTTTCTTCAGTGGTTCCTAAAGTCCTTGGTTCCTTATGTATCCAAAGATGTCGCGACATCCGAGGTTTGTTATGAAGAAGAGGCTATCATGATAGCCCAACAACTGTAGTTGATTTACTCTCAATTCGGTATGCTATACGAGATCCTTCCCGACGCACCACGGTCAAATTTCGAAAAGAAAAAATAGAAGTATGGGCCTCACATTGATGACATAGTAGGCTTAGCACAGAGAAAGCCAATAAATCAGTTGACCAATGAGTTACAATAGTTATCGATTCAGAAGACTATGGCCAACAAAACACATAGTTCAGTTTCCCTTATAACCCAAATGTCGGATGTACATAGTGTGCAATCAAAAAATCCCAAGGGTACCCAACAAACCGAGGGAAAGAGGAAATCTAAAAACAAGAAGGGTAAGGGGGATAAGAAGGCTACAAATAATGTTGGCGAGGGAAAAAATGAAAAGAGGAAGTTGAAGTGTATGTGTAAGATTTTCATGGATGACCACTTGACTCACCAATGCCCTCAGCTTGAGGAATCCCAAAAGCTATTGGCACAACAATAACCTGCAGTGTTAACCAACCCTTTTCCACAAGGGAAAAATTTAGCTCAAGCTTCCTCATCCATGAACGTGCCCGGGGGAAATCAGGGATCCCCCATGCCTAATACTAACAAAAGAGATGCAAATGTTTATATGATGAAGTCTGAATCTCATATGTAGACTAGGGCTCATAGTTACAGAATGCTAGAATCCATTGAGAAGGGGAAATAATCCTATAACCCACTACCCCCTCTTCAAATTGAGAAGACTATGGGAGAAACTGTGACTTGCATCCCTAAATGTGAGTTCAAAAAGGCTTCTCATAACTCGAACGCAAGGGTTTCTCATAATTACTCTGTCATGGAGGATCTGGAAAAAAATCCTTGTGCAATGTCTGCTCTAGAAGTCCTCTAGAGTTGCTCCTCACAGAGGAAAGCATTGTTGTCTGCCTTGGGAGTGACCAAGACTACTAACTCAGGAATGATTGTTTTTTACCCTACAGATTATAAACCTTGTCTTCCTCAACATGTCACTTTTTAGATAGTAGTGGTGTATGCCACGAAATCGTTGACACATAAAATTTTACGTACGGTGGTTGATGAGGGTTCCTCTACTTGCATGATGTCATTGGCATCCTGGAAGGCCATTGGAAAACCTAAGTTGTCACTGTCACCCACATTGCTAATTGCGTTTGATAGTCAATATTTTAGATGACATGGCATAATTCCCTCCTTCCCCGTGCAGTTGGAAGGAAAAACTATGTGCGTCGAAGTAGAAGTAGTTGATGTTCCTCTCGACTACAATCTTTTGTTAGGATGGAGTTGGGCCTATTCTATGACAGTAGTTGTATCCACTGTTTTTCGAGTCTTATGTTTTCCTCATGAAGGCCGGATCATAACCGTTGATCAATTATATTCCTTCTCCCATCCTGGCCCTTCATCGGGGGCATCCACGATCCCAATGATTGACAATCCATAGCTAAGTACCATAAAATTAGGTGCCAGATTGTTTCCATCTTTAATGAGGACTTTTGATTATCTGTCGCCTACTAATGATGTCAATTTTATTTTGGTTGTCCCCAACCAGCCGAAGGATGCAATTTTTCAAGTCGTGTATTTTATAACGAGTTACTTTAATGACCCGTGGATTTTACCTTCCCCATCAGATTCAATGGAAGGGGTGTGGCACCCTGGAATGGTTATGCCCTTGTTCATTGTTGAGGTTGTGTACAGTATTGTCTAGCAAGCATTGACCAACCCTGATCCATCTCCCCCACAGGAGCTAGATCCCATTATAGAGCCTATTTGGGCCCAAGACTCTCTCACCACTTACGACCCTTTGGAATTAGTCTTTCCCTCTAACGAGGTGATTTTATAAGTAATGACTAGGCCAGACAAACCTTGGGTTGATCTTCACCACAGATTGTATTTCTTACTCGGGCTTAAAATAATAGAGGCAGGAGAGTTCATTACGACCGTGAATGGAGATGCCCCTTGTCCTGTTAACCCTCTGGCCATACAAAAAATCTATGTTGAGGGAAACATGGAAAGTATAGCTAAAACAACTGCTATCAACATCTCTATAACCCCTGGTGTCATAGAAAACATCTCCGCCAGAGCAGATTCCTCCCCCGAAGAGATTCAGATCTACACTAAATTATTTAAAGAGTTTTGTGATGTATTTTCATGGTCTTATGAGGGGATGTTAGGCATTTATCCATGTATCGTTGAACATGAGATCACAAATTACCCCGATGTTAAGCCTATATGACAGAATCTTCGCCCAGTTAATCCTTGCAAGGAAGCAACAATCAAGGCTGAGGTAGAGAAACTCATCAAGGTTGGTTTCATCTATCCTGTGCAATTGACGAAATGGGTGTTGAACCCTGTTCTTTTCAACAAAAATCAAGGTACGATCCACATATGTATGGAATTTCATGACTTGAACAAAGTGTGCCCAAAAGATAATTTTCCAACCCCATTCATTGACCAGATAATTTTGCGAGGTCTTTTATTTTATGGAAGGTTTTTCTGGGTACAACCAAATTCAGATCAAGCCCGAGGACCAACATAAAATGACATTTATTTTTCCTTGGGGTACATTTGCGTATAGAACAATTCCTTTTGACCTTAAGAATGCTGGAGCCACTTTTCAACGGGCCGTTTTGTTTTCCTTCCATGACCTCAAACACATAGTCGAGGCGTATCTTGATGATCTGGCATCATGTTCTCGTAAGAGATCTGATCATCCCACCCATTTACAACTTATATTTGAGAGGTGTTGCTACTATCATATTCTCCTTAATCCAAATAAGTGTAATTTTTGTGTGACATCGGGATGCTTGTTAGGTTTTATCGTGTCAACTAAAGGGATCATGGTCGATCCTCTGAAGGTTGAGGAAATAGTTCAACTTCCTCCCCCATGCACAGTTCCCCAGCTTCAAAGTATATAGAGAAAAGATAATTTTCTTCAGCATTTTGTTGCCAACTATATTGAGATTACTAAAGGTTTCATGTGTCTCTTGAAAAAATGGGTCTCATTCTATTGGGATGAAGCAGCTCAATGCTCTTTCGAAGCATTGAAATGAGCTTTGATGTCTTCCCATCTGCTTAGTCCCCATATTATGGAAAGGATTTCTTATTGTATTTGGCTATCATATAGTCTACTATAGGCATGGTCTTGGTCCAAGAGGATAATGCGCTCGAAGAGCATGTTATCTACTATCTTAGCCGAGGCTTGGTAGGACCGGAACTCAACTACACACATGTTGAGAAACTTTCTTTGGCAATTGTTCATGTTGTCCAATAGTTCTGGCATTAAATCTTACTTCGCAAGACCACCCTCGTAGCTGTCGTGAACCCTTTTCAATATGTGTTAAAACGACGGGTCATCGACAGGAAAATCAGATGATGGATAGTCATCCTACAAGAATTTGACTTGGATATTTTTTCAGCGAAATCTAAAAAGTCCTTGGTATTTTCTTAACTAATCTTATAACTTTCGGTCGAGAGTGGTAATTATTTTCCTGAGTCACATATCAACGGAGATATTTTTCTTATTGCATCTTCAAACCCTTGGTATGGATTTATACTTGTGTATATTCACACTTTGAAGTGCCCAAATTTTCTTTTTGCGATGAGCGTCAACGAATATTCCATCAAGTGTGGAACTATCTTATCCTCGATGATAATTTATATTGTCGAGGAGTGGATTTCATTCTACATCGATGTCTCACTCACGAGGAGGCAGAACTTGTATTGAATGATTGTCACATAGGAGCATGTGGTGGTCACCTTTCTGGGTTGGAAACAACCCAAAAGATTCTTTGTGCTGGATACTTTTAGCCCTCGTTAATCAAATATTGTGTAGAGGCGGTCAAGAAGTGTCACCCATGACATATCTTCTCTTGGAAGATGTGGGTACACCCAGATCCCATGTTCCCATTTATTGTTGTTGGTCCCTTCACCAAGTGGGGGATTGATTTCACTGCATGTCACCCAGTTTTAGCTAGGGGGAATCGCTATATCATCGTAGCAATAGAATACTTTACTAAGTGGGTCGAGGCTATGCTAACATTTAGAAATAATGGGGAAACAACTGCCCTTTTCATTTGTATCCATATTGTAGCTAGGTTTGGTATTCCGAAGGAGATTGTCATAGATCATGGTAGTCATTTCCAGAATAAGATGATGTACGAGTTAACATAAAAAATAGGGTTTAAATAGGAACATTCTCCTTTCCAACTTGTTTATGGGTTGGAGGAAGTCTTTCCCATAGAATTCCAAATCCCTTCTCTTAAGTTGGAAATGGAACTATTTCCTGACATTACACCACTTGAAGAGTGTCTTTTATATCTCGAGCAGCGTCGAGATGCAGCCTTGTCCAACGAGGCTCACAAAAAATGTGTCAAGTGTCAGTATGATTGGTCTATCTTACCTCATATTTTCTCCGAAGGCGATCTTGTCCTGGTCTCTGACCAAGATAAATATCCCTTGGGGCTAGGAAAGTTCAAACCCATGTGGTTAGGACTATTCATTGTTAAGAAAGTTTTAGAAAAGGGTTCCTATCAACTGGTTTATTTCTAGGGTAATGCATTATCAGAGTCTAGAAATGGGCTCTACCTTAAGAAGTATTACACTTAGGTCGGTCACCTGAGCATGACTTCTTGTATATAATGTATATTTTTATTTATACAATGTTGTCTTTTTGTTTTATGGACGTGTAGTTTATTTTGTTTCTTTTCACTGTGGTAGATGTCAAGTGAATATGAGGTCTATGTTGGGTTCGCAGACAGTGCTACCCGACACACTCGGAAGCTTTCTTTCGCAACATGGGTGATATTTACACCTTTTGGTCAATTGATGTCTTTTGGAGGTATTTTTCTAGGCGAAGCAACCAATAATATTGTCGACTACAGTGTCGTAATAGAATTATTACGCGATGCCTTGTCACATGGTATTTATCACATCTTGGTCTATCTAGATTCTCAATTGGTCATTTCTCAGTTAAATGGAGTATATTATGTCTACGATCCCACCCTTCATTGACAATTCCTTAGAGTACATATCTTAGAACACTACTTTGATTATATTAGTTATATGGATGTTCCAAGGAGATCTAATTGGCTAATCAAGTATTATATTAACATATTGCTCACACATAAAAGTAAAAGCACACACATACATGCACATGTAAATACACTTGTAAAAAATGTTTATCCATAAGGAAAAAAGATGTATATATATATATATATACACATATATAATGTGTCCCAAAAATAATGTCATAAGTACAAAAGTGGGCCATAAAGCCTCAAATAGAGTCGATATACATCGTTGGGCTCAATCCCTCACTAAATAATAGAGTAAAAAAAGTGTCCTCGACACATATGTGGTCTAGTACTAATTATGGTCTTGACCTGTTGGCCCTAGTATAATGAAATACGAAGTTCGCAAGGTGCTAGAATAACTGGACCCAAATCCTGGGCACCCCTACAACATGTGGTTGCATGATCGAGGGAAGATACTCTATCTCTACCATCGACACTGCATAAGTGAGAGCTGTCAAGTTCCTCTCTACTCGGCGTAGTACTCTCTCAACCTCTCCGGTTGGTGGTCCTCCTGCAACTATTGGTCATCCTAATGATGTTGGTCTAGAATCTACTCAAGCATGATGTCTGGTCCTGGCGAAGTCAGTCGGGTGCACTGGTCCCACATTTGTATATAATAGATCATTGTGTTAGTACTTTGAAATTACCATAAAAAGGATAATATTTAAAAATTTAAAAATAAAATAACTGCAAAATGTGTTTACTTGTGTTTATGTGCTCCTCGCTAGAGGGGATAGTCATATCAGAATCCCTTAGGAAATTGATCCCTACATAAGGGTAGTCCTCGATTACAGGATTATGACGGGCCCACCAGTAAAAAAAATTGTCGTCAAAGGCCTCATGTACTCTCCTCGCACCATGTTAAGGTAACAAATATGCCCACTTGCATAACATCGGAAAGGAGGCAATATGGCCTCGTACTATCTCCCTCGGGCTAAGGATTGGCACTCTCTCAAAAAAGAAAGTGCACAACATAGTCCCGAACCCAAAGTTCTTGTTTGTTCTTCTTCGACAGTTGGTTAGTTGTTTTTTCATGAATGTGAGCATTATAGTGATCCAGTAAAAAATAGTGGCATATAGACACTGAACTACACAATGTATCTATGCACAAGAAGCCTGATGAAGTTCTATGGATCCCATGATCTGCCCAATCATGAATATTACTATCCAAATATTGAGTCTTATGATATTATGTATTGGCACATGAGATCCTACTTTCTCAGTTCTAGCCTCGCAATACATCCCAATATAGTCCTCTATGTTGTACGGTCTTGGAGGAAAGGTACTCAAGTTGACCGATACCCCCCTCTTAGAGAGGCTGGTCAAAAAGTAAATATCCTCCATCGTCGAAGTCAATGATTGGACCTCTAGAATGAAGGCCTATGCATCTAGATGCTAGTACTCTATCAAGTGGATCAGTAGCCTGGGTTGCACCCTCATGAATGGATACTGAAAAAATGTCCACATACCACACTACTTAAGCATGGAAATGGCCCCTAGATCCTCCTCTACCAAGACATATAACTCTTCATGCTCCCTTTCTCACCAATGAACATAGATACTGTTGCAAAGAAAAACAAAATTGTGAGTTTAGCCCCTTAGTTCATTTTTTTTTTGAAAAATAAAAGAGATGTACGCGAGTTATCTTTAAGACAATCATGTATGTACACAGGCTAAGTGTTACTTTTCCCGCATACATACACGAGCTAGGCGTGGAAAGTCACATACACGTAGGCCCGACCCTTTTACTAGGGCGCGCACCCTCCAAACAATAAATTAAGCAACAAATAATGAATGAAAAGGAGAGGAAAGGTCATTTAATTTACTTACTTGGCTCAAATTTGAGGATCTTTTGTCCATCGTAGCTCCTTGAATTTGCATTTTGAAGAAGAGGTTTTTTTGAATTTTTGGTTATTCTCCAATTTGCAATGGTTAAAATGAGTTGTCTACCTCTATTTATAGAATTTTTTGGCTCTTTTTGCCCTGGTTTGGTCCTCTTTTTCCGTATTCTTGGCTTGGTGGGTACTTGAGTTTATTTTTGAGAGATCTTTGGGTCATTTTAATGAACTTATTCTTTTAGTTTGGTGTTTTTATGAGACAGATTACACTCATATCATCCCATGGTAAAAGTTTTTTTTTGACATTTTCATATAGGTTAGGTTCTCACCACCTTTCATTTTACATATTGTTGACTTTTTCACTTTTCCATAGGATCGATCCCACTGAAGTGTGACACAGAACCTTCTATGTCTCTTTAGAAGTGTCGTAATTAAGTGGTAGAGCCTTCCTCTACATGGATGCCCTAGGTAGATCCTTTCCTACACTTTGTCCATGTTGTGAGTTTTTTCTGTAGGATAGGGAGAAACACCTACCCCAAGACCATTGCAAGGGAGAAACACCTACCCCAAGACCATTGCATGGTCATCCAATGGAGCCACAGTCAAATCCAAGTTTCCAGACCAATTCCCAACTTTCAAAGGTGTAGAGTAAACCACCCCTATTGTCAACTTCACTACTAAGTTGACCACCTTGAATGAAACCATGCTTCTCTCAGGCTTACAGTGGAGCAACGTAGCATTCCACTCACTCAAAAAACCATGTGTTGCATAAGGCTTCCACCTTCAACCCACTAACTGTTTCATTCATAAAAGATATCTTGCTCACCCCTTCGTCTTAAAAACAATTTCCACATCCTACAGACTTGCCTAGACCAACTATCAAGGAATTCAACCCTTCCATCATCTCCTTTTAAGGTTGTTCCAGCTAGGTTGCCACACCCAACACTGCAAACATCTTCTCTATTGACTTCACTTGGACTTCTTCCAATTTGGAAAAATTTTCTTTCAAGGGACAATTTTTCACAAAGTGGTTCTGAGAATACAAATAACTAGTAAGATACTTACCTCTAACTCTAGGAAATATAGGTTGATTCTTTGTTACAACGTTGTGGTTGTTTTAGGCATCCTCCTACTTAAGCGACCCCAACCTCAACAACGTCCAATCCTCCACTTGGTTTGACAAGGCCTTCAAATTTTGGACCCAAGCTTCTGCTTATGCAATAAATTGCTTCAACTTCCTCAGTGAACTTGGAACAAGTGGTGAACCTCGTGTTCCCCTTGTTCCAATATCTTGGCCACTATTCCTAACTTGGTCTTCCAAGACTCATCTTCCACTCTCTCCATGCTACAACTCATGACTAGAGCAGTTTTCTTGATACATCTCATTTTTTTCTAAGTCTCAATCTTAGTCAAGTGGATACCCCAATCTTGTTACACACCCGAGTCAACTTTCCTTCACCGTGATGCCTTCCCATTCCTTGGCCATGTACTAAACCAAATCACCAAGACTGCGTGCCTTATCCAATCATTAAGGAATTCCACTACCAAAGTACCCAATTCATTGGATGTTTATGAGATCATTTCAAGTTTTCCTGGAAGGCTTGCAGGACTCTCATGAGGGTCTTGTGAATACTCAATATAGATATGTCTATGGTGAAGGGAACCCAAACTGGCCCAAGTCAAGTCTTGAGTGGTTTACGCATAACAAATTGATTTTATTAATAACTTGAGTGATCTAGATTATTTTTGGCATGAAATGAGAGCATAGATATAATAAAGAAATGCATAGAGATATCGTAGATATTCAATGATATAACAGAAATGTATCAGAGATGAAACCATAAACAAAAATATACAGCAATACTCAATTTCTATTAATGAAATAAATGTACAGAGATTGTAAAAATACAGAGTGAAAGACTCACTAGAATGGTGGTGGATTATCTATGAGAAGAGATGTGACGGTTGCGCTCATTCGCAAGAAAATGATTACAATGAGGCTATGAAGGCCTTTTTACAATAAGAAGGAATGAAAAAAACCCTAGACATCTAAAAACCTAACCCTAGGAGATGAAGCGCCAAAATTCATGTGGGCCCAGTTTGGGTAAGTTAGTACATTAACTTCCAGGGGTCGTAAGTTTTGCATATGATCTTCATTTTAGGCGTATGATATCCCATTGGAAAGGTATCATTGAGGATATTCATTTTGGGGCCTCAATAATTCCATAGGCTATAATTGAGAATCTCTATCCCGAAAAACCTTCATTTGGGCCCTCAAAATGGCCTCAGAAGTTAAAAACTGCTAAAAATAGTAAATTGCCAAAATTGCCAGAAAGTTGTT
>CBVK0101044579.1:0-12664 GCA_900067695.1 Picea abies | reverse complement strand
ATATGGTTGGCCCAAGAGAACATCATAGACATCTAGTGGGGAAACATCACATAATACCTCATCCTTGAAGGGTTGGATGCCATATGATAATCGACATTGTTGGTTGATACGAATATCTCGTCCTTGGTGAAGCCACCTGATGTTGTATGGCTACGGGTGTGGTTTTTTTGACAATCCCAACTATTCGACGACCTCTGTTGAGATGCAGTTCTTCTGGCTTCCGCTATCAACAATAAAATGCAGCAGGGTCCCCTTCACCCACATCTGTGAATGAAAAAGGAGCTCCCCCTCTTCAGGATCTGTTGGTTCTTCTGGTTGAATTGTTGTGGTTGCGACAATAGCAGTAGGGTCTGCGTCAATGATCTTTCCTTTACCAGTATTTTCATAATCAGATTCTGAATCAGGGTTTAGCTCCTTGTCTTTGATCTTGGAAACCAATGATTTTTTTGAGAAACATTCATCGGTGTTGTTCTAGGGGATTTTGTGGAAATCGCACCATTTTCTGGTGTCCTTCATTGTCTTCCCGTGACCCTTCTTTTCCCGTGGCTTGGACTAGTTTTCATGAGACTATCTGTTAAGGGTGTCTTTGTCATACTTTGGTTGTTGCAGATTTTCAAACCCGAACTCCCGTTTGTTCTGGTGCTTAAATTTCTTCTCGATTTTAACAACATATCGATAAGAAACACCAAGTGATGAGATATCCAGAAAATCCATTTCAGTTTGGATGTATCTGTGTAGAGCCCCACTGTATTTTAGAACCAAATGTTATTCGTAGTCTTTGATACCCAGCTTGGTGTGCAAGGTATGGAAGGTATTGGTGAACTATGGAACTGCTTGGCCCCTCTCTTGCTGCAGTGTGGTCCATCTCATGTACTGGTCCTCATAGTTACCAACAGGATAATACTGTTCCTTTACCGCATCCACAAAAAAATCCCAAGTGGGCTCGGCCCCATATATTCCAGACTCCTCTGTGGAACTTTTCTCCCAGTTAGTTTCCCACCAATGTTTGACATGAGGGAGAGCTTTAAGGAGTGCGAAGGTGATCTTTTCTTTGTCGGAGAAATTGTGAACAGAGATATAACCTTCTAGAAGAGTTAACCATTTTTCTAGGGCTTCTGCATCTATCTTTCCTTCAAATACAGGAATATCAAAATTAACTTGTACCTTGAAAGGTGAGGTTCTTCCAAAGTGGCCGCGTGATGAAGATGTGCCTGTTGCTATCGACAGGCATTGAAGGATGTGGGAAAAATTCTCCATCATTTCATCCCTCTGTCACATGAGATCTTGCTCAAGAAACATACTGATAGGATCGTCTGCTCCATCGTTTTTATTTTCTTCCACCATTGAGGGTTTATTGGGTGTGCGAGAGTGATTTTCTTCAAGAGAGACAATCTCGAGACCCAACTTGCTATACTCGGACCTCATTGGGGACATGCACTGAAAAAAAAATGATCAAGAACAACCTGCTCTGATACCAATGATCCAGATTATATGAGAAGAATGAAATGAATACAGATTATTAACAAGTTCTTACACAAAATAAAAGAGATACAGTTAAACTAGTTTTCTATTCAATAAAAAAATAAGCTGAAACTGTAAAATGCAGTGAAAACAAGCTTGCTGGAATGGTGGCGGCTTATCTCTGAGAAGAGATGTGACGACTGCATGCATTCACAAGAAAATGATTACAATGAGGCTCTGAAGGCATTTTTACAATAAGAAATAATACCAACAACCCTAGACATCCAAAAACCTAACCCTGGGAGATGAAGCGCCAAAAGTCATGTGGGCCCTGTTTGGGTAAGTTAGTACATTAACTTCCTGGGGTTGTAACTTTTGCATACGATCTTCGTCATAGATGATTTTAGGGGCGAAATTTCACCCATGGGCGAAATTTAGGGGCTTTCAATTTTTTGTTGGGCGAATTTTTTGTATGAAAGTGATTTTTTAAAACTTATATCATTAACCCGTAATTTATTTTAGGGGAAAAATCATGTACAGGGTTAGCCCTTGTTTTTAGGGGAGATAGAGGGAAAAAAATTATATTTCGCCCCTAAAATTTGGAGGGACAAGCTTCCATTAGCCAAATTTCTAGAAGTAGGGGAATTTTTGATAGCTTCTTCGCCCAGGTATTTGGTAAAATCGAGGTTTATGGTTTAATTCGCCCAGATTTTGTGGTATGGGCACTGGGTAGCTACATTTTGGCCCTCCCACCTGGTATAAATTGGCATAAATTGTATGGCATCATCATAGCTTTGTTACTTGTCTGGTTCGTTCGTGAGAACTACAGAGTCTACTAAAATCCCCAAGGCCCGATTTACACATATTGAATTTTCGAGTTTATTTCCCGAATGGAATTTGGAAAGAGGGAAAGCTGCAAGAGATGCTAGTGGACCGTAGTGGAGCCGCCTGTTCAGAGCAGAAGAAAGTTAGAAACTAGAATTTGTTACAGTTATTAGCCTGGTGGTCCGTGGAGCCGCCTGTTCAGTGTTCAGAGCAGAAGAAACTTGGAAGGTTCCGCGCGAGGGCACTGTCTCCTCACCTCAACGTTAAGCAGGTAGCTTTACAGATCTGTTTCAAATTCAAAGCCAAATTCATCTTTTGGGTTCTAGATGGGGGTTTTTTACTCCAAATTTATGAAGGGGAACAATCGCACTTGCTTTCCCCCACAATTTTCCTGTATATTACCTAAAGCCTTAGCCTTTCTTTTCTGCTTCTTTAGTCTCTCTTTTATCTCCTTGTATGAGTTTTTTTATTCCTCTTGAAATATCAGAAAAAAAATTACTAGAACTAGGTCCAAATGTGCCTCAGAAATTTGGTCTATTTTTTGCTGAGATACGCCCTTTATCTTTCATGAAATCCAATCTTGATGAATAAGGCCTCTAGACCTTGGCTCCTATCCTATTTCCTCCCTTATTAAATCATAATTACATTATCTAATATAAATATTTCTTTTCCAAACCCAATTTTATCAAACCTGATAATTTTCAATAAGATATGCTTCAACAGCACGACTAGAATTTTGTAAGGCATGCCCAAGATAGTTATCGAACCATGGCTTGTGATTATCTCATAATCATTGGAATTTTGAATGAATTTGATCTACCCCTTATTAATGAGGTCACCTAACATCTGACTCTGAATGGATTCTTTGTAAACTTGAAGTGAATCTATTTCCACAAAATCCCATGTGGCTTTGTAGAACTCTCATGGATAGCCATCAAGGCTAGAAGACTTATCATCAATTATTTCATTAAGAGAATCCACCAATTCATCTAACGTCATCCCTTGATCACATGACCTCTGCTACATGCTTGTCAATATTTGGGGGACTATGTTATACAAGTTTGTGTGGTGACCCTTCTTTCATCTATCATCCAATCAGTTTGGAAAACCATTTTATAATGATTGAAAAATTCCTTTTTAATATTTGTTTGATCTATGATTCTTCCTTCCATCGTTTTAAGGGATTTGATTCACTTCAATGCTTAAGAGGGCCATGGTGAGCTTGTCATCTGTCTTGAGACAATGGAGACAATATGGATTTGAGCTCCTCTTACTCTATATGTTTCCTTAAATTGGATAAAATGACTCATATTTGGAGAAATTGGAGATATTACTCATTGAAGGGGCTAAATTACAACATCCTCAAAACTTGCTCGAGCTTCTTATTGACAAACTTATACATTCTTCTTCTAACTACCGCTACTTGTTTAACATACCCATGCAAGAAGGGTGTGACATGTTGAATGGTGTCTTCCCACCAAAAGATCCACCCTCTGTCTCCAGTGGGTCAAGGCATCAAATTCCAAATCCTCTTAATAGTTTCTATAGATGACTTTTGCTTCAAATTGGAGCTTCTCAACATAAATCTTGAAATCATGAAATTTGTATCAAGGATTTATATGACCCCATAGATTCCATGACACTACCTTCATTATGGATTTTCTTGGTGGTAATTTATCATCTCCTCATCTTCCCACCTCATCAAGGTGTTGAAAGGGATCGGAGAAGTCACAATCTATACCTTCTGGGTGAATCAATCATTTAATATTTTGTTTCTTAGCCTATCATGGATATATTCTAAAGGAATAATGCATCCGAGTTTTCAAAGTAGTATCCAAGCAAACTTCAGCTCTGCTATAGGAGTGCTTCTAGCAAACTTCATTTTGATGCATGCTTTAAGCCAAGGGATTTAACTCTTTTTTGTCAAAACAATGGAAACCCTCTTCATGGAAGCTATTGTGTGACTTTTTATCAACCAAACTAAGTATGAAGAAATATTTTGAGATCTATCCGACAAGGATTTACCTTGAGGCATGCCCTTTATGCAATGGTTGTAGAAGTTCTTCCCTACCACCTTCAGAATATAATGGTGCACAACCTAATCAAAGGTATTCCTCCCCCTAGCCTTGATGGTGGACAAAGAGTGAATAGGAATTTTTTGGATGACTCTTTCTTAATGAATCTAGAAGAAAAAGAAACTTTGGATAACACTATGAATTAAGGCCTCTAAGTCCAAGTTGCAAATGGCCAAAACTAAATGCTTCCACCTTGGTCGAAAGGATGTAGCTCTATATTGGTTGATGGGACAACAATGGGTCTAGATTCAAACTAGCCAAGTCTTCAAGTTCCTCATAATCCCCTTTATCTTTCATGTTTCCCCCAAGAAGCTATGGGAGGCATTATTGCAAAGAGTGGCCAAGTAGGACTCTTCTTCAGTTATGACAACCCTTAATGACTGCCCCAAGAACTCCCCCAAAATTCAGTGACTAATCTTTATGAAACTGTTGGCTACCTCATACTTTTCAGACTCCCACAAAAATAGACCTGTGGCTTCCTTTCCATGCTGACCATAAAACTTTAATCAAGGCTACTGTAATTTTCAGTCAATAATTTATGTGATAACAGCTAGGGTTTTACTATTTGGTTCACATGGAAGTAATTTTCAGATCTGAAATTAGTTGCATTTATTTGCATATGAAAAATTGACAAAAGTCTCCATTATAAGAAAAGTATTTGCTAGATAATTTGGATATGTAAAGTTGCAACTACCTCATCGAGAATGTACAGAGGAGCAGGCTTGAATAGTAACAATGCCAAGATTAGGGACAGAGCTAGAAGAGAACGTTGTCCTCCACTCAACTCTGACAAAGACTGCTTCCATACACTTCCAAATGCAACTCGAACCTCAAGCCCATCTAAAAAGTCACAACCTTCTGGAGGCTCTAGTTTTGCCATTGTTCCTGGTAATAGGGTAGAAAAAATAGATCCAAAGTCCCTACAGCCAAAATTCTTCTTAGTCAATAAAATGCAAGACAAAATTCCATGTTTCACAAACAAACTGTTGCTTATGGCCAAACTTTACTTGAAAATTCATACACTTACTTGTTCACTTTCACCCATGTCACTTTCAGAGTCTCTTTCTTCTTTTCATCAAGTTCTACAATTACTTTGTGGATATTTGATTTATCATTCTGTTTAAAAGAACACAAATTTAAGTACACCTTTCAATACCATTAGTTGTGGTATAAACATGAAAACAATGTCAAAAATAGTTCAAACCTCAATGATGCTCTTTTTGGATAGGAGATCCTTGTATTCATCCTCTGCTTTTTCAAACATTGTCATCACCTTCTTATTGACCCTCTTCTCCAGACTTCAGCCAACAAATTAAGGATCCACCATTAAAATATATATTGTTACTCCTAAGAAAACAAAAGGACAGACTACTTGCTGTAATAAAAATCAACTATTAAGACCAATTTATGGCAATCAAGTATTCTATAAAAGGAAACGCTGGACAGTCAAACAGCAGCTGCATACAAAACAACATCAAAATGGCCAACATATAAATGAAAATTTGTAGTCTGAGAAAAACACATTGATAACAAAAACATCATTTCAAGTATTTCTTAATTGTCAACAATGTGTATTAACATAACTCAACTCAAGACAAAAAGACATGATTTATGTATACTTTGATTGTTCAGATTGTAATCCGTCAAATTCATCTCTTTCTTTTCTTGGATCACGAGCTGAAAAATCATAGTCAGTCCCCCCCTTTCCAAATAATTGTTTCTCTGTTGCAATCCACTCATGCTTCTCAAGTAACCTGCCTACTTTTGAAGAACACTCCTTCTGTTCTAACTCCAGACGCTTGATGTGCCATACACAACATATTTACCCACTTAGAATATGATATTATTATGCCCCAAAAACATCATACAGTGATGACAGATCTCTTCTATTTCTTCTAGATTACTTGACAAGGAATACCTCATTATCCAATTTCTTTCCTTCTATATTTCCATCACTCAACTTCTGCTGAAGCTTGTGTTGCAATTTTGCAAGAGAGTTGATTTGAGAATCACATTCTTTGATCTTTGCACGGTTCACATTGAGCTCTTCTTGAGCTTGATCATAATCTTTCTTCATGAGGTCAACCTGAATACAGAACAAGGTGACTTCAATTGTTGTAACTTGACATCACATTACCTTTGCACAACAGTAGCAAAGTCAAACTATACAAGATTGTTAAAGCCATGGTTAAATTATACTTAACTAATTGTCCACAAGTTAGAGATCCCACAACATACCTTACTAACTAGCTTCTCTACCTCATCTACAAGGACTTTAATTTGAGATTCAGATGAGACTAACTGGGCTTCAAGTGATGCCTTTTCCTGAATAACTGCTTCCTTTTCCATAACTAACCTCTCTTTTTCACCTTCATGACCCTGTCATCCAAATAAACTAGTTGATAACATGAAATACCATTATAGCATAAGAAGCCATTCTAATAAATCACTGGGTTACCTTGAGCTCCTTTGAAGCTGATGCCATTTGTTGCTTCACAGACTTTATCTTTTTATCCAAACTTGCAAGTTTACTTTCATGATCTCGACTGTGTTCTTTAATTGCCTTTTCAAGAGAGGAAACTTTAGAAACACAATTTTTGTGAAGTTGCTCCTTGGCTGTAATGACAAAAAGTCTGACCGCCAATAGCATAACCAAAGTGTTCGACGAAAAGGGACCCAACAAACTTACCAAACTCTTAGCAACGGCATACATGCAAAAACAACATTTTGCTACTCATGAAACAATGTCTTAGTAGATAACAAGACGCCTCAATTCTCTACTCAAACATGGGAAACATTTCTATTCACGAAAAAGAAAACTCTCCACTTCGCACCATTCAACACCCTGCAACCTCCTAGGAAGAAAATTGTTTGTCGACAGTAAATGCCTGGGTTGTACAAAACACATTTCCAGTGATAGGGGCAGTTTGAACGACCTGGAACTAGTGATCTTGTACATTGTATCTGACCTTGCAAGGAAATCAAACAAGCTTTATCTTAAAGTTTTAAAAACTGAAACCTACACCAGAATTGGCCAAGGGCTATATCAAGACCAAACCAATCAACAAACTAATTTACTTCATCTACAAGGACTTTAATTTGAGATTCAGATGAGACTAACTGGGCTTCAAGTGATGCCTTTTCCTGAATAACTGCTTCCTTTTCCATAACTAACCTCTCTTTTTCACCTTCATGACCCTGTCATCCAAATAAACTAGTTGATAACATGAAATACCATTATAGCATAAGAAGCCATTCTAATAAATCACTGGGTTACCTTGAGCTCCTTTGAAGCTGATGCCATTTGTTGCTTCACAGACTTTATCTTTTTATCCAAACTTGCAAGTTTACTTTCACGATCTCGACTGTGTTCTTTAATTGCCTTTTCAAGAGAGGAAACTTTAGAAACACAATTTTTGTGAAGTTGCTCCTTGGCTTTTGCCTCCATCTTTGCTTCTTCAAGCTCCTGCTCCATTGCCACTACTAATTCACTTAACTACATCACAGGAATGCCACTAACCAAGGTTATTAAATAGTTTAAACAATCAAAAAAAACATTTAAGGCCAGTCCAAATGCAAAAGGACAAAACAAAGTTAAGACACAAACAATTGACCACAATAGACTTGTCAGCCTGTTGACTGATTATGCATGTTTTGGATATAAATGGATTTTAGACATATTCCAGAATATCTTAGTATCCATTTAAAGAAAATGAAAAGAAAAAAAATGGCGTAGGAGAAGCACCTTATGATGTTCATTCTGCTGTGCTCGGTTAACAAAAAGTGACAAATCGTAGGATTTTAGCTCTAGCTGAGATTTCAAATGTGTAAACTTTTTGTGCAAGGGCAGCAAGCTTGTAATCTGCATAAAAAAAATCAAATAATATCCAGGAAAGTCATTTTTATGTAGAATTTTAGACAATACAAATACTACAAGAAAGCAATGAAATGCATTAATACACATGACAGATATAGGTTGGAGTTAACCAAAGAGGCCCCATTTTATGCATTTGCAACCAAAGGGAATAAAAGGAAGCCCTTATGCAAGAGCACTTTTGTTTTGAACCAAAATCTATAGAATAAGGTAGAGAACGATGGGCAAGATGTAATGTGTTAGATGCATAAGACATTTTGATCTCAGATCCTTCTATTGGGGGGGAGTTTTCAGAATTCATTGAATGAGTGTTTAGTTAAATATTTTATATCCAGCATTTTTTATTAAACTTCCTATCTTCTCCACTCTTTTCTTAAATCAAAAGTCTATAGGAGCTATGTCACTAAAAAAAATTGAAATTTTTGAAAAGCTTTCTAACAGTCAGATTTAGCATTTCAACCTTCCAATTTCACTGGATTTTGACCAAGCATGTGCTATTAGATTATAAACTACATATACTTTTGCTTTCCATGGAAATCTCTTGTAGAAATAGCAATCCCTTGAATAATGATAGATTGGAATACACAGAAGACTTCAGAAACATAGATGATGACGGACTGTCATGTGCTCGTATTCACGGTGATGATTCAAGTTCCCACACATCTTCAGATATCATAACACTCCATTTGGTATTCCTACTAAGCAGAACCAATCCACCTAAACAAGACCTTAAAGACATTAGAATAGCTGATCTCTTGTATATTTGACAAAGATAAAGGCAAGCTCACTCTGGAATAATAGGATGTAAGATCCACAAGTCATGATTAGTTCTGCCCTTCTAAGTCTTCACAAATCCTTGCACGACACAAGCATACCCTCCAGCATTCAGTGTTGGAAGCATATCAGAAATCCTACTCGGGTGAGAATCTTACAGTTCATCTTTTATTTGACAATTGAAAACAATGTTCAAAGGCAACATCTATCACTCTCAAATTGAATCAAAATATTTGAACCTACAAGTTCTCTTAATAGAAAACCTAAGTGATGAATTTCCTGAGAGCTTTGAATATTTGAATGCTAGCATACATTCATCTAATTGCAATATGAAATAAGATTTTAGTATCCATCCATCATTCCATTCCCTTGTCGATACTGGAAAGATGAAGCTATACAAGTAGAAAAAATCCAGTTAGAAGTTAGTTTTGCTTAAGAGAGTTTTCCAGCTAAACTAACCACAACTGTTTTTTTTTTCGAATTTTACGAAGTGGTTATATAGAAGAAAATGTGCTATAGGGCTTCTTCTATTTGCCATGGCTAAACTGATAAAAAGTTTGTCATGCATTGTGTTACACCTCATATCGTATGAGGTTTCACATTGTGATTTTCATCACATTGATGGAGATTGCAGCTGGTACCTTGGAGCTTTTGATGGACTTGGGGAGATACATCTTCATGGAGCCTCTTCTCTTCTTGGCATTGGAATATTTGATGGAGATATTTGGTGGAGGAGCTTCACTTCTCTATGGTGGATGGTCATGGTAGATGGTCTTCTCATGGTTTTGGGTGGTACTTTCATGTCTCTGCTTGATGGATCACTCTCTTGACATATGGATGCTTGTTATTGCATGTGTTATATTTTTCATGGAGCATCCTAGTGACTATGTACGATGATGATGTTGTGTTATTGATGTCACTAGGAGTTGGTGTTTTACATGATCCTCTTATGTTGAATGTATGGTGGGGACATACTTGATGTTCAATGGAGTTAGCACCTTTCTTATGTCTCCTTTTCCTATGATGTTGATGTGGTGTATTCATACAATTTTCCTTGGTGGAATTTTTGTAGGTTATATAACATTGTGATATTAGACATCACGTAGGGGGAATGTGCATTTGATGATGTTAATACCCTTATTGATGTATCGTTTCCTAAGTTTGAGTTGGGAGGGGATAGGGTTTATTGCATGTGTTTTCCTTGGTGATCTAGCCTTTTTTAAGGCTTAATGATGTATTTATCTCTTGGTGGTGATATGCCCTAGGTTCAAGCCTAGGTACACCTTATGTTTTAATGTTTAGCTTTGTACCATGGTGGGGGCTTTGCTAGGAGTACAACTTTAAATTGCATGGTACAACACTTTGATGAAGTGCACCCCTTCATCGACACACATGTTGAGGCAAATCACATTATTTTATTATTATTTGCTTGAGTGGAGGGCCCATCCCCTTGGTCTTGGAGTTTGTTGGGATGCAAATGGATTTATGGCATGGTGGATACTATTTTTGGAGTGTTGTTATACATGGGAAGTTGTGCTAGGAGGTAGTTATAAGGGCACCCATTCCCTAGTCGTTGTATTTGATACTTGGTCAACCTTGATGGAGCACTCTCTTCTTGTTCACGACGTGAGCTGTGTTAAGAATGTAGCAATGAAGGTCTTCCAAGAGATTGCAGTGTCCTAGCATGGTGGGGAACAATGAAACATGGGCTAAGTTGATTAATTAACTTTTCCTAAGTTGATTGTTCTGTTATATTCTTCAATTGACTTATTGGGCACCTTTTCTAAGGTTCAAGTGAAAATAATTTAAGTGATGGATCTTTTAATCTAGACCATCCATCTCATTGAGTGAGTGAGAGGCAATCTCAACCCTCCATCTCTTCAAGTTAGGGGTTTTGCTTGCTCAACATGTTGTAAGGAGGATCGACTTGGCTAGGAGGACGCATTGAGCATTGAGAGATCAATTGGATCTTGAGAGGACCATCGATCTAGGGTTTGTGAGAAGAGCGTTTTGCAGAGAGAAAGAGGAGGACATTTTTGCAAGATCGACTCACCTTCAAGGTCAAGCAAAGGCCGAATTTCCATCCACGCAGAGGAGTCGTCAAGGTTGACGCAAGGCTCACGCAGGAGTCGTATGGCTTACGCAGAAGCACTTGTTCAAGGTTTTGTTAAAGCGTTGGGGTTCCAAAGGCCAAGGAAGGGGTCGTACTTCATCCTTGAGGAGTTACGCGGAGGTTAGGATCAGTATTTCATTGAGGTCGATTCATTGTAAGAAGATCTCTATATTTTCCTGCTAAATAATAAAATCTCCAAATATGTTACAGAATTTCCAGCCACGCAGAGGAGTCGTCAAGGTTGACGCAAGGCTCACGCAGGAGTCGTATGGCTTACGCAGAGGCACTTGTTCAGGGTTTTGTTGAAGCGTTGGGGTTCCAGAGGCCAAGGAAGGGGTCGTACTTCATCCTTGAGGGGTTACGCGGAGGTTAGGATCAGTGTTTCATTGAGGTCAATTCATTGTAAGATCTCTATATTTTCCTGCTAAATAATAAAATCTCCAAATATGTTACACGAGTTTTCCGTCCGGGGTTTTTCCATGGACTATTGTCCAAAAAATCTTTGTGTACATTTGATGTGATTGTTGTTGTCTTCTTTCTTCAATTAAGTTCCTAGTTAAAATATTCTATTGTGTGTTATTTATTTGTGGATAATAACCTAGCGTAATCAGTTATAAGTGTAATTTATTTAGTTAATGAGCTTGGTTTAGAGAAATTCCACGTGGTATCAGAGCAAGATTGTTGAAGAATCAGCATTACAAGTGGATCATTGAGATCTAATGCACAGAATCAAAGAAGCGCTAGGGTTTGAAGCGCTAGAGTAAGGCAACGTAAGGGTTTGAGTCGTGAAGGTTTAAAAAACAACATTTTCAGCAATGGCCGTGAGTTTGAGAGTTGAGGATAGGCTTCAGGGTGCCAGAACTTTCCCACCCAGAAAGAGAGAATGATTATGGTATTGGATGTCAATGATGTCCTTGAGCATACACTAGACAATGTAGTTGTTCCTACGGATGCAACGCAATTAGCCATTTAGAAGAAGGATGAGGATAAGGTGAAGAGCATAATTCTTGACAGGGTCAAAGGTCATGTGATCCCACACCTTTCAGGTAAAACAACTGCAAAAGATATGTGGAAGGCTCTAAGCAACCTCTACCAACCCAAGCACCAGAACATGGTAATGGTGTTGCGTGAGTGATTGCGTAGCTCTAAGATGGCCAAGGGCGAGGGTGTGGCTCCATACCTTACCAGATTGACACAGATCAGGGATAAGCTCCCTGCAATAAGCGAGAAGACAGAGGATGTTGAGCTAGTGCATGTAGCAATGAATGGCTTTTCAAAGTCATGGGACATATTTGTCTGTGGAGTTGTAGCTCAAGAAAAGGTCCCTGAATGGTAGCACCTTTGGGACAATTTTGTGCAGGAGGAGATCAGACTTAGTTAGTCAGGATCATCATCTTCACCACACATTGTGGATGAAGAAGGATTGGCTCTTGCAAGCAAGGGCAAGGAGAAGAAAAAGAAAGGTGGAAAGAAGGACATTGACTTTTCTAAAGCCAAATCTTTCTATTGTCACAAGATGGGACACTTTGCCTCGCAGTGTCC
>CBVK0101044578.1:0-29442 GCA_900067695.1 Picea abies | reverse complement strand
TTGATTGATGATCAAGGAGAGCATGTTCAGATTCCTTCTATAGATGATTTTTCCCCAGAATATCTTACGGAACTGCATGAAGACACCATCCTTGACAGGAGAATGCGAACTTCAAAACGAGGAAATGTGGAGTATCTTCGAGTTGGTCTTAAAGGTACAAATCCAAGCAAAGCCAAGTGGATTGAGGTTGGAAAGGTGAGGGAGTTATACCCTCATCTTCAGATAGACTGAAAATAGTCTTTTGGAGGTCCAAAATCTTTCCAATGGGGAGGTGTGATTCAGGGAATCAAATTTTGCTCAAAAATTTAAAGTGCTCGGAATCGCTTCAAATCGAATGGGAGCATATGCCTCGTCGTCACAAACCCAATGCAACTCGTTTGGGTTCAAATGAACATCAGGAGAGAGAGATATCACATTCTGTTCAAAATGACAAACAGGCAAAAAAAAGGGATGTTGACTGTATAGTCCGTACAGACGCTGACTTGGTAGACCGTACGACATGTGGCAGCGCCATACGACACATGGAAGGCAGTTGTGTGGACAGTTGGCATATGACGTGGCTTGTTTGCAGTGAATGGAATGGCGACATGTGGCCCAATCAATGGCTGCCACGTGTCACCTATATATTGGTTTAAAATTTGTGCAATCGACAGGACTCGACCCCGTGACCTCCTGGCAGGGGAAGAGACTTGGGAAGGGCTGCCCAACCAGCGCGCCACCGTATGTGCCTTGTTATATATATGGAAAACATTATATTTAAATTGAAATATATTGTATGTTGGGGCGCGGATCGGGCCGGGGCTTAGCCCTTGCCCCCAGCCCCCGGTCCTGTGTGTATACAATGTAACCACCGTTACCATATGCGTTCCCTCCGACCATTTATTATATAGCCTTTTCATATGAGCCCTGGTCGTATGGATATACGATGTGACCATGGGCGCGCCTTTTCTAACCATTTTAAACTTTGGCCCTTTATATATTAGCGCGCGGTCATATCGCGCTTCATATGCCCTTGGTCTTAGACGGTTAAGGGCCGACGCTTAACCGTTCGACAGTTTGTATCGGTTGAGCGGTTGTGCCCGGTGCTGAATTTTTCCACATAAAAGCACATGGGGGCTAGGTTGAGGCAACAAGGGTGCATTTTGGCGATCCAGAGACAACAAGTTTGAAGGAGAACTTCCAGGAAGCCTATCTTCTTCAATTTTTGGCCAAATGAGGTGCCGAAAAAGCCCAGCTAGGGGTTTTTGGACGTTTTGGAGCCATTGGAGCCATCTATTTGTCATTTTGAGCATTGTAAAGCACATATTTGAGCACTTTGATCAAATAATACAAAAGATCCATTGGAAGTTGGACCAGGAGATGTAGCCCAAGAGAGGGGTGAACTCCTTTATCATTTGTTGTGTTATGTGTTTTCTGTTCACTGTTTATGGATGTTGTTTATATGCATCTTGAATGAGTAATTTATATAAAATATTATGTTGCAAAGTTGATCCATTTGCATTTTAACACATGAATTAAAGCTTGCAATTAATTTCAAGAATACAAGTCTTCTTCATTTTTAGATTAGAAATACAGTATAAATCAAGAAGAAAACATAACCATCCCTGCAAAATTCATAGGATATCCAACTTTAACTCAAAGTACCACTTAAATACACAAGATATGTGATTACTTATCTATTACAGGTGGTAGCCAGCTAACTGACTATGGGTGTTCGTCCTTCCACCCTACCATAGACTCAGAGGCATTCATTCTTAGCACTCTGTCCACCCCTGTTTCAAGCCATGATATCACCAGGGAACTCTCGTAGTTCTCAAGGATTCTTTCTCTGTTCAGCTTTGCTCGGGTTTTGTTCTCTGCAACTTTCAGAGATTTCTCTCTGTTATGGCCTCAGCGAGGCTTATTAGATGCTCTCTCCACATCTAGCTCGCGACATTCTATTCATTATCTCCTGGAGAGCTCCACGCATCTCCCTTACAAGTTTGCGCTCTCCTCTCCTCCCTTCTCTGGTTGTCCATGTGTATCTATCTTACCTTCATTCTTTATGGAAGGTTTCCGAACCATCACGTTCCTTCTGTCAGAAGGAAGCTCTAGTCTCCAGGTCTCTTTGGTACTTCAGGCTGACATTCTACAGCTAGACCATGCTCCCATTCATGGGGGTGGTTGATTATCACAGAGAGGAATCGTTAGGCTTAACTACATACAGACTGATGAGCAGATGGCAAATGTAATACCCATGTTTCCCCAAGCTTGTAAATATAACTATAACCTGCTAAAAGACTATGGGCAGACTGAATATGTGTGGATGTTGGAATTGATGAACCTTTTCGTTATAAAAGGTAATGTATTTATTTCTATCACTAAATAAAATGGAAAGTGTTGCATAATTGTTGAAGGGGTTTGCCAAGGTAGATCATGATGCATGAGAGAGATGGTGAGGGGAACCATCAATGGTTGAGATGACCCCCACCAGACCAGTACTCTACTGGATTTAAATTATTCGGACCCAAAACAGTCCTCTGACCCAGAAAAAAATAAATTACCAGTCAGGCTAGTAGTTGGGAAGTCCTCCTCAAGAGTCAATGAGTGTAGAAATTTAATGACAAAATCAGCATGCACTAAATTCTGTCATACACTTAGCAACCTAGAGATAATTGTCATTTATGAACTCTAAAATGTATAAACTCACATTCAGAAAATATTATGAGCAGAAATACACATTGCCCAACACTTTTGCAGCGGAATAAACACAATGAACAGCAATTACAAATCCATGTAAAACTCAGAAATTTAGGCAACCAGCCAGGGAAAACCCCAATGTGGGGAAACGCAAAGAGAGATATTTTGTTAGCTTCAGGAAAGACATATCAGCAGCAACATTACAATTTCCAACAAGAGAATACCTCTAACAGCACCCAACAATCCCACAACTTTCTACCTTGGAAAACGTGCCAAGTCAGTACTATTGTACTGCCCTGCTACAACAAGAAAAACCCTCAAAACAGCTTCGATTTTTGTGCCTTACTTGCCTCGAAATTTGTGCCCTCTTTCCCTTGTATGAACTATACAGATCCGTACAGTACGGCCTCCAACAGCAGCAATAGATATCAGCACACCCACACTGAAATTTGCCTTGGAAAATGTGTCCAATCTCCCTTGGGAAATGCACCCTCCTTGCTCTCCATTTTCCTCTCTCAAGCTCTCTCGAAAATCTCTCAATCTCCTCTTCTCATGTTGTGTCTTACACACTACCCAATGCATTCTCTTATAATTTGAAAATGACCTTTCACCTTCCAAGTGTCTTTTTCACCTTCCTCATCCCTAAATCCAAAGGCCAAGATCTAATATTGCCTTTACATGATCAAGGGGCATGATTCGTTCCCTCCAAAATAAATCACTTAAATATTAAAGTACAATTTCACTTTATAACATAAGTGCACTTTATGAAATAAAGTCACTTTAATATTAGAAGGTACACTTTATTAAAAAGTCACTTGCATAAAAGAACCACTTTATTACAACTTTATAAACACCCACTACAAAGTCAAGTGTCTAGTGGTGCAAATATAAGGTTACTTCAACATACAAAACAAACACGTGAAGTACCTCCCAAGCTATAAAAGCTAACACTCCCTCTTAGCGAGGGATGTACTCGCTGCCATCACCATCATCCGATCCCATCACACTGTTCGCAGTAGGAGCTCCCTCTGAACCTAGAGCCATCCCCAACACCTGCATAGAACTCTAACCAAACGATCTTCTCCTGACAGCTACTCTGAACCATGAGCTCCTAGAAAAATCCACTCCACCCTGAGCATCGGTTCAATCACACCAGTTGAGCCTCATGACGTTGCTCAAAAGAGACTGCCTCTCTTCTCTCAAAATGCAAGACTAAATCCTTGGGCCCACCGCAGTCTCAAGATCCTCCTACTCCTCATCCGACGTTGAATCATATCCTGACGGTTGTCCTCGCAAGATGTACAACCTGTCCACCTGATCACCAATCAGTTGTGGTTCAACCGGGTCCACTCCCTCCCAGTAGATAAATACATGTCCCCTCTTGAACAATGTACAATATCCAACATCCTCCAAGGCTGAAACTAAGAGCAAGTTAACCCTCAACCCTAGAACAAAGAGAACTCCATCAAGCTCCAAGAACCCTCCATACTCTAGTCGAAATCTAACCCTTCCAACTCCACGTACAGCTCGCGCCATACCACCTTCACTCCCCACAAGTCCATCAGGACCTATCTTTATGATAATAAGGAATACTCGCCAAATTCCCTCATGGGACAAGAGGCTCCACTGTCAACAATCCATCTGTTATCACCCCCAAATCCTCCACTACTGACACTGGATACTAGAGTAACCAAAGAAAACTCCTAACTTGGAAGAAAAGTCCTACATGGTTGTTGGAGCAGTTGTACGAGGACCCTCATGTTCCTTCTTCTTCTTCTTCCTCTCGAGACACTGAGAAGCAAGGTGCCCCAACTGGTTAAAACAGTAACATCTGATTTTACTCAAGTCCCTTCTGGAATTTCCTTTCTTTTTTCCCTTGCCTTTGCAGCAAGAGCAACATCTTCATTAGCTCCATCTGTCTACTGTCCACTGCTTTGAGACCCTTCCTGAATCTCCTCCTGAGTGAAATCGTCCCACAGTCTACTCCAATCTAGAAGATGCTCACGACCCACCACACATTTCATGAAGACTTCCCATTCCTTGGTGAATCCTTTCAAGGCTATCCTCACCAACTATCAATCTGATATGACCTCACTAACTGCAGCCAGCTCATCTTTCAAATGAGCTACCCGGGTAAGATAAGAAGACACACTCTCCCCTTGCCCATTTTGGTATCATGCAGCTTATCCTTCCAGGCCATCTTCTGGTTTTCATTCTTCGCCTCGTACAAGTTTTTAAGTGCATCCCACATCTCTTTGGTTGTCTTCTTCTTAGCCAAATGAGGGATAAGGTGGTCCTTCACCCCATCCAGAATAAGCCTCTGAGCTTTGCCCTCCTTTACCTCATGTAAATCCAAAGCTATAGGGTCTGTTGATGGAACAACAACTATGGGGCTGACAAAGCTCCAAATCTTGTTCTCCCTGAGAATAGACAACATCCTGACTTTCCATTGCAAATAGTTGGAAATCCCATCAAACCGGTCCTCCTACTTGATGTAAATAACCATCTTCGTGTCAACTATTCAATGAAAAACAAACAATCAAGTTTCCCCCCTTCAAACCTTGCCCAAAATCACATTGCTCAATGTAACTCAGAGCCCAAGCTCTGATACCATGTAGATATTTAATGACAAAATCAGCATGCACTAAATTCTGTCATACACTTAGCAACCTAGAAATAAATGTCATCTATGAACTCTGAAATGTATAAACACACATTCAGAATATATTATGAGCAGAAATACACATTGCGAAGCACTTTTGCAATGGAATAAACACAATGAACAACAATTACACATCCATGTAAAACTCATAAATTTAGGCAACCAACCAGAGAAAACCCCAATGTGGAGAAACCCAAAGAGAGAGAGAGAGAGAGAGAGAGAGAGATTTTGTTAGCTTCTGGAAAGATATATCAGCAGCAACATTACAATATCCAACAAGAGAATACCTCTAATAGCACCCAACATCCCCACAACTCTCTTCCTTGGAAAACGTGCCAAGTTTGTATTATTGTACGACCCACCCAGAAAATAGCACCTTGGAAAATGTGCCCACAGTCTGTTGTACGACCCTGCTGCAGCAAGAAAAATGCTCAAAACAACCTCAATTTTTGTGCCTTACTTGCCTCGAAATTTGTGTCATCTTCCCCTTGTACGGATCCATACAGTACGACCTCGAACAACAACAATAATTATCAACACACTCACACAAAAATTTTCCTTGGGAAATGCACCCAATTGCTACCCACTTTCCTCTCTCAAGCTCTCTTGAAAATCTCTCAATCTCCTCTTCTCATGTTGTGTCTTGCACAATGCCCAATGCATTCTCTTATAATTCGAAAATGACCTTTCACCTTCCAAGTGTCTTTTCACCTTCCTCATGCCTAAATCCAAAGGCCAAGATCTAATCTTGCCTTTACATGATCAAGGGACATGATTCATTCCGTCCAAAATAAATCACTTAAATATCAAAGTACAATTTCACTTTATAACATAACTTATAAGTGCACTTTATGAAATAAAATCACTTTAATATTAGAAGGTACACTTTATTAAAAAGCCACTTACATAAAAGAACCACTTTATTACAACTTTATAAAAACCCATTACAAAGTCAAGTGTATATTAGTGCAAATATAAGGTTACTTCTGCATATAAGACAAACATGCGGAGTACCTCCCGAGCTATAAAAGCTAACAAGGAGATGGGCAAAGTACCCATCTGAAAACTTCCTGACCTGACCCATGAAATTGGGATTTGGATCCACAAAATCTTGCGGAGGAAGGCAAGAAAAGAGGGGAAATTTGTGGGCAGAAGAGAGGAGGCAAGAAGAGGGAGAGCATGTGCAGCTCTGGTTCAAAAGAGAACTAAAAAAAGAATTTGTTCTGGGTACAGGAATTTGTTGGGCAACATTTTCAGTCCAAGCTGATAAACGAGGTTGCAAAGAAGATGAGTGACTGAGGAAGCACTCATTGCAGACCACCTTGCTTGGTGGAGAGAAAACCGATCTACCAAGTTCCTGTGGGAGGAGGAGAGTGGCCTCAATCCCTGGTTGTTGCTGAATAGAAGGAAGAGTCTCTCTCGAAGCATCATGATCTAGCTAGGGGTTGGCCAGCGATAAATCCGTCTAGGAGTTGTTGTGCCTACAGTTGGGTGGAAAAGGGCACCCCTTTCAGCAATTGCATCACCATCTGGTTTCTAGATAAGTATACTTGGTTAGATCTATGTAGTGTTTAGATCAAAGAAAATTTTATACTATGTTTTAGAACTGTGTAAGCTTAATTTCTGACAAAAGTGACTTGAGAAATTTAAGAAGAATAAAGACATTGTCTTAGTTGAAGCTCTTTGGATTTAATTTCTTATCTCTTGACTATCTGTGTGCTAAAGTAAAATTTCAGAGAGTGGATGTTGTGGTTAACTGTGTTGTACAGTTTAATGCATGTTGGGGAATCGATGATTGAATAGTTAAAAATATCTATAACACCTCTAAAAGAAGAGAGAGTGATTTTTCCGTGTAACAGTGCTCTATTTTAGTATGTTCTCAAATCCCCCTGCCAGAAAAGTTAGAAGATATCATAACTCTGTGGACTTTAGGAAATAATCCCAAATATGGGAAAACATTAAAAGTTCTTATTAATAATTATTGAGGAAAAATAATTAGGACATAAACATGAAATTGGTCTAAATGAAATAAAATACAAAAGTTCTCAAAATTCCATTTGAGGCATAAATATACATTTATGTTTAAATTGTGTTAAAACTCTTAATTTGGGAAGAATCCCCTTAAATTTGGGTGGGCAATAAATCCTTGTAGAAACATTGAATTTACTGTGGAGGTAAATCTTTGTATTAGGACCATTTCCCTCAAATTTAGTAAGAGTAGTAAAACACAGTAATAAGGAAATAAAGTTTTACTCATTTACCCACGAGAAGGGAGAGATTATAATTATATTTTAATTTCCAGGATGGAGAAAATCTCCTTGGAATATAAACTTTTATTTAATCTCTTTATAAAGCCTGGAAAACTATATTTTTCCTTTCCTTATTTTTCTGTAAAAGAAAATAATTTTCCTTTAAAGCATCCAGGTAGCAAAACTAAGTAAAACTATGGAAATATATGTATATATGTTTATATACATATGATTATTATTAGTAGTAGTAGTAGTAGTAGTAATATTATTTTATTATTTTGAAAATGAAGGTTAAAGCCCCTGGAGCGTAAAATACATGAGACCCAAGAGAATATAATTATTATTATCATTTTAATGTCAAACACACCAGGGAATTAAACAGTGACCAAATGCTTTAGCCTTCTCGTAATCTTCGAAACTCCAAGAATTCAAAGCTCCGGGGCTCCGGGGCTCTGAGGTATTTGAGGTGATGAAACTCACGAACCAAAGTCATCAAAGGCCTGAATCCTTATCTTCTATGTGCAAGGTTGCAAAAGATAAGAAATATAATTAATTGCATTGTATGGTAATTAAAATGATCCATTAACGCAAATTAATATATTACACCTTTATTACAACTTATATATATAATATTATAAGTCAAAACAAATCATTTTATTTATGTTACGTTGTAATACCAGTGGGTTCCCTCTAAAACTCCGGGACTCTGGGTTATATGAGAATGAAAAATTGTGTGGAGTTGAAGGTGTGGACCCGAATATCCTTTCCTTCATTATATTATTGAATATTAAATATAACCTTAGATATCATTTAACCCTGGGTGAGAATTTTGAGAGTTATAATATAATATATTATATTATATTAATATTCATTAAAATGGTTACACGTGAACGACGCCAGCCATTTTTAAATTATTCAATAATGTTGAAAGGTGTATAAGCGGGGTCACTTCGAAGCTTCGAGACTCCGAGAGATTGGAGTATAAGGAACGTGGTGGAGAGTCGAAGGGGATTGACCAAGAGAACTCTCTCTCTCTCTCATGTCAAATAATAATATAATATTAGATAATTTTAAAACCTGAGCATAATTTTCGAGGAATATAAAATAATATATTATATTATTTTATTTCAAGGTTCATTAAATTGATTTCACGTAAATGAAGCCAACTCCTTTGAATATTAAATGGTGTGGTAATGTGTCCCAGTGGAGTCACTTCGTAGCTTCGTGACTCCAAGGCTCCTAGAGATTGGAGTATAAGGAATGTGGTGGAGAGTCGAAGGGGTTGACCCGGAGTTCTCTCCCTCTTTCCCTTATTTCAAATATAATAAATGAATTTATTATGGCATTGGTACGTGATAAAGTACCAACCTTTTTCGTTTTTAATTTAATATTTAATGCAAATCATGTGTAAGCGTGGGCCCTTTAGAAGTTCAGAGCTTCAGGGCTCCAAGAGTTCAGAGCTTTAGGGCTCCGAGAGTTCGGAGCTTCGAGACTCCAAGATGTTTGGAGAAGATAGAATGTAAGGGCAAAACAACAGAAGTTCGAACCTATTTTTTCCGCTTTCCAATAATATTATTAAACACACGTAATTATATCGTATGGTAATATAACTGCTTGTATTGGCATAAAGGCATAATAGAGGTGGGACCCTCTCCGAAACTCTGACATTCGAGAGATTTGGGTTCATGAAAGCCTAAAGTGGAATCTTCGCCGAATTCCGAAGGCTTAGGTATTAATGGGAATTGATAATCCTAAGTGCCCCCTTGATATAAATTAATCATATTATAATATAATTAAATACAATTATATTATAATATAATTAATAAAAGGATAATTTGTGGTTGAATATAGTTAATCATTTTTGCCAGTAAATAAATAAATATGCATATATTTAGATATATATGTTAAATTACGTGAAAATGCAGCATGAAGGAATTGAATTATATATCTTAATTAAGGTTAATCAACTTAAGTACATTATGGTGAAATTATCCTCATTGTGTTATAATATAATTACTCATAATTATCATATGAGTAATTTATTGAGTTAGTTTTAAACTACTTCTAAGAGGGAAAAGAGAAAGTAAAGATTTCAGTGATTACTGGGCCATGGGTATTAGATTAAGCGAAAAAATTATACCCCATCCCTTAAAAAGGTACTTAGGGGTCGGGTGTATGACAGCAGATATTTTCACCAAGGAACTAAGCAAACAGAAGTTCATGACGTTCAGGGATCATATGGGGTTGAGACAAAATCCCTTCCTTGCTAAGAGGGAGTGTTGAGAATGTAGCAAGGAAGGTCTTCCACGAGATTGCAACATCCTAGCATGGTGGGGGGCAATGAAACAGGGGCTAAGTTGATTAATTAACTTTTCCTAAAGTCTAACTTAGGGAAAGGGATTATTGAGCATTGAGAGACTGATTGGAGCTTGAAAGGAGCATCGATCTAGGGTTTGTGAGAAGAGCGTTTTGCAGGGGGACAGAGGAGGTCATTTTTGCAAGGGATCGACTCACCTTCAAGGTCAAGCAAAGGCCGAATTTCCAGCCACACAGAGGAGTCGTCAAGGTTGACACAAGGCTCAAGCAAGAGCCGTACGGTTTACGCAGAGGCACTTGTGCACAGTACTTCATCCTTGAGGGGTAACGTTGAGGTTGGGCTCAGTATTTTATTGAGGTCGATTCATTGTAAGAAGATCTCTATATTTTCCTGTTGAATAATAAAATCTCCAAATCTAATGGACTGGTTTTCCCTCCAGAGTTTTTCCAGGTACTATTGTCCAAAAAATATTTGTGTACATTTGATGTGATTGTTGGTGTCTTCTTCATTTAAGTTCCTGGTTAAAATATTTTGTTGTGCGTTATTTATTTGTGGACAATAACCTAGCGTAATCAGCTATAAGTGTAATTTAATTGGTTAATGAGTTGTGTTTAGAGAAATTTCACAAGGTGGGAACACTTTCCTAGGGCACGCTCATGTCGAGTTAGTTGAGCATTGAATTTTTTTATTGTTGTTGATTCCTTTGCACAATTTTTGAGGAGTTGTAACCACCTTTGAGCTCACTTATTTATTTATTGAGGTGGTTGTACATCGGAGAAAGAGCCCATGAGGGATCTTTCTATTTTGAGAAAGTTGTTGAAGACCTTTGAGTAGCTTTTCTTGTGGAGCGCTCCATCTAGTTGGCATCTTGCACACTTAGCCATGGAGTTGGTTGGAGCAACCTACATTGGGATTCACATGTGTGAGTGGTTGCACACTTATTTATGCATCTTGTGGACCACATTTCTAATTTAAGATGGTAGGGTAGTTATGGAGCGCTCTCCTAAGGGAGAATATTTTATTATTTCTTCACCCATGCATCTTAGAGAGCACACCTTCGAGAAGGTTTTCAAGGTGGACCTTGAGCACATTCTCCTATGTCAAGGAATATTTTATTGTATTTACATGCATGCATCTTGGAGGGTGCACTAGATGTGGACCTTGTAGCATCTTTACTTTGTCAATATGCCTATTCTTAGTGATGCGCACTCTCTCTTAGACATTTCTCACTCACTCCATATTTTTTGATGGGGCGAGATCTCATGGAGAGTATAGAGGCTACATATTCACTTGACATGGTCAAGAATTCATTGAGGAAAAGATCTAAGTACTCCAATATTTTCTTAATGTTTGACTTGTCATAGTAAATCCCCCATGTGTTCATTGTTGTTATATTAAGCTTGCATCTAACAAAGTTGTTGCAAGTTGTTGCTTGAAGCAATATAGCATCACCTTCATAGCTTTGTTTTAGAGTAGCACTCCTAGCTCTTTAATTTTTTCTGCAATAATTTTCAGTAAACCAAGGCTGATTAGTGGCATGTATAGCAGCCCTTGTTTGCCTTGCACATTCATGCATTAACCCTCTTAGAACCATACCTCTTTAACTCCACTTTACCCAAGATTTGTTAGGCACTAGTCTTGGGATTTTCCATCATCTTTTTTGTTCTCCACCATTCACTTTTCCATCTATACTACAACCTTTGTTTTGCGAAGGCTTACTCTTCAAACATCACCTAGAGCCTCCACTCCATAGCCTTAAAAATCTTACTTAGCGATACCCCTTTGTGTTCGAGAAGAGCCAACCTAAAGAGTGAGGAAGAGCTACTGAGGTGACAGTGGGTAGGCTTCCTAAGCTACACAAAGCTAACACCTTGTGCTTAGGACTTTACACATTAGGGGTGCTATATTTTGTTGTAACAGATTGCATATAATAAGCATTAAATTGAAAATGGATACCAATAGATAACATGTACCTCTGATTCAATTTTTCCTAGCCGATCTTGATGAAAAGCAAGCTTGGACTCTGCTTCTGACAATGCATGAAGCCGCCTTAACAACTCACCACCTCCCCTGCATGACCAATAACAGTGCTTGTCAACATTCAACATGATAAAACGTACAGAAACACATTGGCTTGGCTATTATGCATATCCAATACTTGCTCTGAAAATGTGAAGTTTTAAAAAATGAGAGAAAACTCAAAGGAGTCAATGTGTCAAAAAAAAAAATTGGCAAAGTCTGAATTTTAATCATCTTTTCAAGTAAAAATCCTTGAGAAGCCCCATATTCAATCAAATAACCGATATTGGAAAACAAGCACGAAATTATTACCAAAAATTAGTAGAAATAAAATGACCCAAAAATGCTCTTACTTGCGACTTCCTCCTGTAAGAAGACCACTTGGCTGAAAAATGTCACCTTCAAGGGTTACACTAGGACATCTTATCTCTCTATGAAAAGCAACCTGTATTAAAGATATCAAAGATGAGTGGATTGTCAATTTCTTTAGCTCCTCACAAAACATCACAGTACACATGACAACATACTATTTCTATAAATAGCAGGAATTTGAAACAACGCACAGTTAGCACATTAACCAATTGCAAACCATAAACATTGAAGAAGGATTTCTTCAGAAGGTACATCAACGTATCTGATAGTTTAACCAGACTCCATTTCCTTTTTCCAGATGAATTAATGGACTTAAGTAACCATTTCTAACTGGTAAGGCCTCTCAAAGCAAGTATGTGTTGCATGAATCTATATACTTGCTTACTCTGATTTAGTTGTGTTCAAGCCAAAATATGGCAGAACACAATACTTTTAGTTCTCTGCAATAGGCACAAAATTGCCAAGGGTTATAAAAGTGTGTTTGGGGATAGTTTAGCACATGAAGTCATTCTTCTCCCTAGTAGTTACATCTCATATTTCAATCAATTTTAATAACCCAAGAATTCTACTTAGAAATTCCTGTGCTGGTCAAATTGTACTATGTGAGTTTTTGTAATAGAATTTTTCCAACTATGAAAACTAAAACATGAGAAAGGATTACTGCAAACTGTTGAAATGATTATGATCTCCACTTGTGGTTGCTTGACATTCTGGCCAAGCACCCTTATTATTGTTTAATAGCCGACCTAGTCAACATTATTTTAGATTATTCTAGGGGACTAAGGCATTTATGTGGGTCCCTAAGCCCCTTATGAAGACAGCTCAAACTCTTAAAGTTGTGTATAAATACACTACTTATAAGTCTTTTCTATCATCTTGGATTCATTAATGATTGATTCAATTGCCAACGTTCACCATATCTCTTCTCTATAGTGCACCTCTCTTGAGTACTTGTATGTTTGTGTTATGCAGCAATCTATCTTCTTATGTGAGTTTTCTCTTTTAATCTCAATTACTCTTCTTGAGCACACGATAGTTATGGGTTCATCTCTGGCATAATCAGCATTTAGTGTTGTTATAAATCTGAAGTGTTCTATTGGTTCGATTAGGGTTTGCTAAAGTGTTCACTGTAGATCTATTATCTCCTTATAATCTCAACATGGTCTCAGAGTCAGTGTGCCTCTTCCTTTCCCATCCAAGGCTGTTATCAGGGCTGTTTCAGGGTTTTCAGCAACTCTTTATGAGAACGCAGCAGATTTCTAGGATTTTCAACCACCAGCACCCTCTTTTTTTATATTTTTTAGGTTCGTCCAGCAAATTTGAGGAATATTTTTTGCAGATTGGTGCTCTTCCAAGGCAACACACCTTATCTTTCTCTCTTTTTCTGCCAAATTCACTTGTGTTTTTTGGAACGGCACTGGTGTTGTGGTTCTATCCTCTTTTTCAAAGTTATTTCTGAGGCTTTTGCTGGTGGCACTCTCATTGCAGAACCAGGATTCAGAGTTCTTTTACAGGAGATCCGGGAGGCCATTGGCAAGATGATAATAATGAATCCAAGATAATATTTTAAGTGAATTATGAATTAACTTCTTAATACTTTAGTAGCCTAGGAGATACATAGCTGGATAGGAAAGAAAACAGTTCACAAAACATAGCAGCCTTCAATAGATTAACCTTTTAACATTGATGTGTCCAAATATTGAACAATTGCCAGGTACATGATGCCCTACGTAAAAAGGGCACATCAAGAGGGGCTCGGAATCAAACATTTCTTTTTTTAATAAGTTATTATTAATGGTCGAATTATCATATGAAGGATTCTCAGGGTTAGTAGTACATAATTATGAAGTTAATACCATCTTTAAAGCAGCTTTGCAGATTCCACAGACTATTCATTCAGAAACTATTATAAATTAGAGAAATTTGAACACCAACCTATTCAGATCACACTAACATTAGGAAAGCATTGAACAATCTAGAGTTACCTCTTTTGCAGATTCCATACTGCTACAAACAAAGGTACTACCAAATACAAAAGCCATAGCTGCCTGCAAAATTCAAAACATGTAAAAGGTCAGAGAGAACTAAAGCATGACCATAGAATTTTATCTGTTTTTGGTTCATGTTTTTCTCCCATATATATATATATATATATAGGAGAAAAACATGAACCAAAAACAGATAAAATTCAGATATGAATTAAAAAGGGTTATTAGAAATTTATACATATATATAATATCCAAACGAGACTTCCCATTAATATTAGTCCAGACTGTCTATATAACTGGACTACTGCTGATAATGCTGAATAAGTTCTGCAATTAACATTATAATTAATGATGCAATAATGCTATAATTAATGTCGCAATTACTACATTAATGCTGTAAATCCAATGCATTTAAAGTTAACTGCTACAATCAGTGTATTTGTTATGAGAAGATAAGATAAGATGAGATAATGTTATTAATGTCCAACAAATGACCACAAAAGTAGGTAAATGGGACTGAAAATTACATGTATGAGTACAATGTGGGAGTGCAAACGCAGCTCCTAGATAATGCTGAGAATAACATTAAGAAAGAAACCTAAAGTAGTGTAACTAAAAAATGTATAAAACCGTGACAAAAAGTACAGTGAACCAAGATATAAGTGAGTATGTCTGACTCAAAAGTCTGTCAAGAGAGAGAAAGAGAGAGGTCTGACGATGAGGATGTCAAGGTCTCCCGGGTTTGATGGCCGAGGGCAAGGGAGGCGAACTGGGCACTGGCTCACTATCGGAGTCCTCGAGAACTATTGAGGGGGTTCGACTATATGATCCTGAGGGGGTATACTCCTAGCATCCGAGGTAAGAAGAAATAAACTTTGGATAGATCTTCGGCAGCTCATTTGAATCTAAGAAGTAGTCTAATAGGCAGGAGGCGCCCTGTTCTGGATCCGTCTAGAGCTAATCCCTATATCTCTTCGAAGATTCAAGGACTAATGTACGATTCGACAGCTTTGAACCGGTCTCGATGATAACGATCTAACTCCCCAAGGGGGAGGCTGAGGAGAGACAAGAGGTCTCACCAATCTACTGTCTGGTACATTTTGGGGCTCTGCTCACTACTTGTTGCTCTGATCTAATGGATGAAAGTATGATGTGATCGTCCAAGCTTTCCAAAGGCAAGGTATAGCATGCAGGAACTAAGATCTGTGGTTGAAAATCTCCTGATGAAGAGGGCTAGGCATCTCTAGTCCTGGTACCGAAAGAAGGTAGAGAGTGAGCCCCCTGAATCCCGATAGAGGTAATGGTAGTGTCCTCTGATATCATAGTATATGGGGCACCTAAAGATGAGATGCATCTCTATCTCCGACTCTTGTAAGTGGCACATCTAGCAAATCTTATCTGACCGTGATATATGGTGGTCCGTCTCAATTCAAAGTCGATGAGATCCAACCCAGAGTTGTCCCAAAGGAATCCTAAGTGAGTGCATCCAATGCTTGTGTGTATAGGGGGGCAGACGACGATGCCATATCGCAACTCCAAAAAATGCTCTAGATAGAAGGACATCTTCGAGCCCAGGCTCGTCAAGGTGACATCCAAGTGACCTGAATGTACAGCATGTAGATGTCCTCTCTGATAGCCTGATTCGGTGCTGGTCTACTCGGCAAGAGACGGCACAATGCATCAAGGGAGAAACTGAATGGAGTGAGGTGCTCTAGGAGATAGTAATCGATTAGAGAAACCAAGACACCTCTAAGAACCAACCACGTGTATGACCTGAGGGGGGATCTAAAGCAAGAGCCTTCAAGGAGCAAAGAGCGAGATAGGGGTATCACTCCCTCCCAATGGTAGAGTCTTTAAAGGATCTGACTCTATGAAGGAAAGAGACCAAGCAGAAGATGAGCTCGAGGCGGAATGGGTGGACATCGAACTCTGCCTAAATAATGGGCTATGTAACCGTCCACTCATAGTGGATGATGCGCCTAAGAAGTAGGGTTGGGACTCTCTCCAACCTAGCCCAATCTATTTGTAACAAGCTCGACCCCCAGATCTCAGAGCCATAGAGAACTGTGGATCTGTTAATCCCCTCCATCATGTAGAGTTTGGACAAAATGTCCTGAAACTGACCTAGGAAGCACTATCTCTTGATTAGGGCAGGGAACCATACCCTTTACTAAGTCAAGGCTAGAGGGCCTTCCACGTACTGAAACAGGGTCCCGTGAACTATACACCCAGATAAGTGTAAGTTGTGGTGATCTCAATCTCTGCCCCCAGTAGTATAGATGTAAGTCTATAATAGAGCTCTTCGATGCATTGAAGATCAGAACCTTGGTTTTACCCAAGTTGATCGTCAACTGTCAAAGGTCACAAAAGTTGGCCAGTGCGTTGTAAATAAATGGTAGAAAATAAGGCAACATTTTGCATTTATTTAGACAAGTCTATGTGCACAATCTTATGAGATTGTCTAATAAGAAATATGTGGGGGCTAACTTTAATCAATGCAAATCATCATGCTATAAACATTGTACTATGGCTTGCATGTACATTGTATAGAGTACAGCCTACATTTAAGAATAGTGGCATCAGCATTAAAAGAAGAGTACAGCCTACAACTAATGATAGGTACAAACTTGCACGGGTTCCCATTTCCTTTCAAAAGAATTACCAATAGCATGATTCCTTGTTGTCATCCATTGCACTATAGGTAGACCCATTGAATAGTAACACTATGTTCTCCAACTGCAATTAGTAAGAAGGATGTGCCAAAACTTCTACTATTGTGAAATCACAAAAGCCAATAGATTCCATGCTAGGGTTTTTGTTTCTTTCAAGATGTTAGCCCAAACATTGATATTCGATCTCTAGAATCAAAAGAAAAGCATGGTATATGTTTTACTCAATATTTCTATATTCTTGAGTACACTACTTGCCTAAAAAGTGGAGAATGGTGTCTGTTTAATTTAATGTTTCTATATTCTTGCTAGTGTTCTTACTCTCCACAACCTGTTATCCCCCACTTTCAAGGATAACTAGGAGATCATGTCTCGAGGCCCACAAGTCTTAGACATGGAGTACCGAGAGCAAGATTGACTTCAGCATGGCCCTGGAGGGCCCACCTTTTCTCTCTTCCAACATCTTTATCCTATCAGTAGCAGCAGCAGCCTCCACCACCATCGGCTTGGTCCTATGTCAGAGAGGGTTCTTGCTTCATGAGGTAATTAGTTCAGGTATTATGGTATGTGTCACTTTGATCATCAAAACTGTTGAATGTATGCATCTGATTCCTTTTATTTCTAACAATTGCTTGGACCTTACACTTGCCCACTTAACCATGTTTTGGGGATTGCCAGGATGTCCTAGTAAGCCTGTGTCTGTTGGTTTTGGTTAGCCACTAAAGGTTGTCTCTGAAAAGCCATCGTCCGCTCGCTTCACAATTTCACTTTTCCATCTTGTTTCCCGCTCACCTGTCCCATTCCACTTGTCCGAGCACTGGGTTGACCTTTTTCTAGGGTTGCACCTTATCTAGTGGGAAGAAGGGACTAAAGGCCCAGAAGGTAAAAGCAAGCTGGTGAAAGATAAAAACCTAAGAATAAAACTTCGAGATGCTTCGCCCAGGGATCCCCGAGAAAGCAATATAGAGCTTTTCAACAAGAAACAAGAGGGACCCTAAAAAAATAACAAAACAAGACCCTAACCAGAGGATAGGGGGTCTCATCACGAGCCAGCCTATTAGGTCCATGGGTACCTAGCAGTATGACATTGCCATCAGTTGGTTACCACGCCAAGGCAGTGACCTTTGGTTGCATGGCCAAGGGAAAGGGCGTCTCATCACAAGCCATCCTTCTCATTTCTGTGAAAGTACTTGTGGGTAACATTGTCACCACTGGTCTCCATGCCAGGGCAGTGTCCCCTGATTATCTCTTGAGTGTGTAAAAAAAAAAAAGCAATAAAAAATGAAATAACAAAAGGAATAAAAGGCATGAATGGGCTTGGAAAGAATTGAATAAATGGCAGGTACAGGTCGCCTTCTACAAAGGCACCCACAGATAACATCTTGCATCCTTGGCCTTCATTGCACCCACTTGCTTGGACATCCCTTGACCACTTCATCCGCTTACATGGCTTGGAAGAGGTCTTTTCCAGGAACTTCCCTTATTCAATGGACACTAGCCCAATAGGATGCCTTTCTCTTTTCCCAGACTTGTATAGTAGGTTTGTGTAATGTCTTTGAGCTATTGATTGATCTATTAGGGGTTTTATGCATATGTTTATTAATATTGATGATGAAATGTGATTGACATTGCTATGATCCCTGTGACTGATGAACCCATGGAGGGCGTAGCTTTTGATGTGCAGGACCATGCCCGACGGACAGATACCATCTTGGACCGGTACACATGGGGAGATGATCAATTCGGACCTCCATGGGGCTGAAGAGCCCATCAGGGGGATGATGAGACCCCATCAGGGGGAGATACAGGATAGAGATGGATCCGGTGAAAAGAGAAGAAGAGGACGTTCCACCAAGGGCACCTCGGCAAATCTTGACCTAGGGGGGATGACCCTTCCTCAGTGGAACGTTGGCCTTGGGAGGCCTAGGACGTCACCACCTTGACCATGACGTCACCCAGCATCATGGACGGTTTGGGAGGCAGACTAGGTCGCAGTGGCACGTGTGGCAGGTTGGAGAAGCCCGAGGAGGGCTAACATTTTGCTCCAGGACGCCCCATCTGCCCAAAAAGGGGCTAACGTCTCCCTTGGAGAGGCTTTTACTCTCTTTTCAGCTTGATTTAGGATTTAATTTGACAATTTAATGAAAAACAGTATGATTTTGGTATTTTGGCCTTGTCGGCCTTTTACATGACCTAAAAAGTAAAATCAGGTCATGATATTGTATAAATGGAGGATTTTCCCCTTCATTTTTTCATCATCACTCGTTCACTCCATAAGGAGGTCTGAAACTTGCGCCCTCTCTTAGGTATTTGGCTAATCTAGTGAGGCACACTTGTTGAAGGAAGACATTTTTGGCATTTTATGGTGTTTCTCTTGAAGGAAGGTGTTACAACTAGGGTTTGCATGGTTATTTCTTGGTGAATTGTAAGTATTTTCTGCAAAACTTCTCGAATGAATGGTTGTAGTTTAATTTCTTGCATGTATTTATGATTTTGTTGAATCAAAACCCTAGGTGACAAGCACACAAGTAGGTCCTTGTCTCATGTCCCCTGATAGAGAAATGTTTAGCCATTGTTGAGGAAAGAAAGAGCCTAGTCGTAGCTACACTCCTATTTCCTCTTCCCCTTTGCTAGTCGTATTCTTTTGAACTCAAGAAAGAGGAGACGTCCCAGGCCTAGGTTATCTACACTTAGGGTTGTTTTCTTCTAGGGTTTGATGATAGAGCCTTGTTGTAGCAACACTCTCCCTCATTAGACTCTCTTGTCTTGATTTTATCCTTTATGCTAATCATTTTTGCCATCTAAGGAAGGAGGAGAGAGCACGAGGCCTTGCCATAGCAACACCGGAGTGAGCCTCTCTCCCCTAGGGTTTTGATTCTGAGGCCCTGCAATTGCAGCTCTTCAGAACTCTTCCCTCTAGTCCTTAGCCGTCCTCCTTCAACCCTTGCGTCCTCCACTAAATTGACTCCATTTTACCCGAAAGGCACTAATCTAAAGTCCTCCAGCGTTGAAGTGAATTTGATCACAACACTCTCAAAACCTTGAATTAAAACCCTAATTTCACTAACCCTAACCTAGACTAACCTACTAACCCTAAGTGTTGACGTCATCCTTGGCTATTATATCATTGATGCAGCAACGTTTTACTGTATGAGCAATTGAATGGTGGTTTGAAGTATTTATTGAATGAATTGTTAATTGGTTACATTGAATGCCACATTGTCCAATATTTATTGGTGAAGTGTTATAATTTTTATTCGTTATTTATAAACATTGACTTCGTCAATATTCATTGCTATAATTGCTTATATATTATTCAGATAATCATCTATTTGCATGAAGTACTAACCCATTGAAATATAGCTTGCATATATCAATTTGTTGTTGCTTTGTTCCAGGCAGGTGTTCTTCATTGGGGATTTACTTCATTATCGGTTGTTTAGCCGGGATTATCTGTTTGGTGGTGACTTGTGAGGGGGGAAATCTTATCCTTGTCCTTTTAGCCTTTTGCCTCTTCAAAACCCCAGGTCACCAAGGACGTCTCCCCTAGGCCCAACCTCCCTAAAGAGAAAGAACCTTCCCATCGTGGAGACTGTTGTCACTCAGCACTGAAATGGGCTGCAGCAAATCAATCCCGAGGCAACCTCGAACCACTTTGGATTAGAAGCTGCCCTCTTCCAACCCGAGAGGGATCTCTCGAAAAATGTCACGAAATGAATTGAAGTAAGCGTGAAATGCTAGGCAGATTTATGGGTAAATGATGGTCTTAGATTTTTGGAGTTTGGGTGTTAAACTAGGGAAAGGTCCATTGGGCATGGAGTCAAATGAAAACCGAGAAAAAGAGACAATAGCAGAGATCGAATAGCTTGCGGAAAGTGAGGCAAAGTAAGTCTATCTTTCAACGCTTTGATAAATCATGATGCGGTAGAGGAAAGAAAAAAGAAAGGCCGACGTAGCAAAGGATACATGCAGAGTTTTGAAAATGCAGATTGGTCTTACACAGCTGATAGCTGGTGCAAAGGAAAGGCAATAAACATTTGCAGAAAACCCAAACCCTTTCGTTACAGTAGTGGTCGTACTAAAGTGTAACGAAGCCCATCAGTTAGAGGAAAACGAAATGTAACGCAGTCGCAATGTATTAAGGAAGACATAAAGAGATGGTAAAAACAATTTCAGCTGCGAGTAAGGAAACACATAAACGAAATCCAAACAGTTTTAACACAGCAAAAAGAGAAGAGAAACATGCTAAAGAGATTGACCGTGATGAATCTCACAGTTGCAAGCAACAGATATTCTTTATTATTCCAATCTGGTTTACAAGAAACTCAATCATTACAATGAAAACTCCTTGACAGAAGTTTTTCTCCCAGTCCTGCGCTCATGCACCCCCCTCTTTGTTAACTACATCCTCCTCATACTTTTAAAAGAAAGATTTGAAATTCTTTTCGTTCCAGGGAATGTGAAACGATCTGTCTTCTTGGGCTCTGCGGTTGCCTGACGCTTGGTTGAACCGTTATCTATCATTTGACTGGTGGACAGGAATTGCTGCATGTAATCCAAGCGTTTGATTTAGCTTCAACGTCGGGTGTCATCCAGTGTACAGTTACATTCATTTCATTTTGCAGGAGAGTCCAATGGTTCGACCTTCATGACAGCTGGTGGTAAAGGTCCGTCCGAGAGGTACCACCTGTACAAAACGCCCCAACTGAAGTAGACGGTGTTTTACACGATTAAACCCGTTGATTCTAGAGCATGGGGTCTGGAGGATTATTGTGGCCTGTCCCTGGGCGATGGCCGGATGATGATAGACGAAACGCCATCACTGCAACGTCCTTCCTCATTCTCGCATTATCATTCTTGAACTTATTGGGACGCTTTGAAAAGATTTGAGTTCCACCCGCCAGCGTTTCGGCCTCCTTAGTTCCATGGGAGTAGTTTGAGTGTGAAAGGTAGTTTATTCTCCGCAGGCACGATTGATATTTGCTCGTTCTTCATCGTCCAGCTCCTTCTCATATGTGTATCTCGAAAGTGACTGTCGACTTTGATGTTGTTATGAAGGGCAGGTCGCTGTGGAAGATGAATAGGGTTAGGGTCGAAACGCATCAGCCAAGCTTCCACATTGAAGGAGTACGATAAAACACATAAAAATATCAGAGCTTCCCATACCAGCCACAAAGCAACCTTCATTGTGTCTCACTATGATCAACGTGTTCATCTTCCAATTCTTCCCCTGTATCTTCTCTAACCCAACTGTGAAGCCCTGTTTCTCTGTATTCTCCTTCTTCAACTTGATGCTCATTTTCAGCCTGTTCAACAACTCCTTTTCAGTATCCGAAACAAGTTCGTATTCATCATCATAACCATCAAACTCAAAGTCACCGCCATAGGCAATTTCTGTGGCATCCTCTGCAGACTGCTTGTTCAATCCCAACTCAGGGCTTCCAGGATCTTCTCTGGTGGTGTTAATATCCTCCACACAAGCATCAATGTCACGGATAGTCGCAGCATTTGCATCATCAACAATGTTGTCCTCATTCACAGTTTTGATAAGATATTGATCAATGGCTAAAGCAGACGGGGAACCTTTTTTTTGCACAAGATAAAGATTTTCATAATTTGTTTCAGGACCACTTGAGTTGCCCTTGTGACTAGTGCATGATATCCCAAGAGGCTTATGGGCACTACCAGCATGATTTACTGAAGAAATAATCTGCTTAGAGGGCATAGGACTGCCAACCTTACTTACCCCTTCATCCTCAGAATCTCTGGCCTCTGCCTCCAAAAGCTCAAGCTCCCATCCACTCTTTTGATACTTTTCTTCAGGAAGCAATGTCCAAGCCTTCAAGCAATCTTCAAGCCAACGATGGCTCACTAGCTTTAGTCCCATTTGTTTAGCAAGCTTGTATTTGTCACCTTCAAACTTGTAACAAACAAGGTCAGTTACTTCTTTTGCAATCAATGGCTTTGTGAACCGTGCTCCCATCATGTCTACCATTCTCATAATGTTAGATCGATCTTGACTTTGGTATCCTATTAGGCAAATGCAAAGGGACTTGCTACCTGGAATGCCATTCAAATCTCTTACAGGTTTGTACAAAATCTTCTGTATCTCAGCAGTCATGGCCTCCTTGACAGCCTTTCAAATCTTGGGCAGCAGAATCGATTTTGAGATCTGTTACAACAGAGACATTGGGTGGGATTGGTTCATGTTACGCCAGTTTGGCCTTCTACCCTATAGCCTTTTCTCCTAGCTACAAACTGTGCAATAACACAACCCATACATCTTCATTAAGCCGCAAATCCTTTGTTGGTCGATTTTTCCTCACTCTCTCTAGGTCGCCATTTCAATTGTTGGTTCAATATTTCACCTTTCCACAAACCGTACATACTCCAAGGCTGCAATTTCATCAGTTTATGATCATATTGCACCTACTTGAACATTGAACGATCTCCCTTGTGCATCGTATGGCCTCTCGTAACTTAAAATTAATGCTTCTAAGTCAAATTGCTTCACCCACGCATCATACATCCCTCCCACGCGTCGTAAAATCACTCTAGTCAGCTTAATTTACTGCTTGGTCGACTTATTTTACTCTCAGGTCGATTTCCCTTTCTTACTTAGTCGATTTCACTTGTTGGCTTAATTGGAATTACCTTCTTGGTCAACTTGATTCCTTGTTGGTCGATTTTCTTATTTGTTGGCTGATTTTGGATCTACCCTGGTCAACTTACTTATTGGTTGGTCGATTGCATAAGCTAGGTCAACTTCCACATAAGCCATCTTCCCTTTGGATTGCAATGGTCGCTGACGTGGGCACGTGTTTGCCTATAACAAGTGAGAAATCAAGTGAGAACTTGTTTGGCACTTCTTTTGCGTATTATATTATTGATTGCTCAAATGTTAAAGCCTTTCCTACAATCCGCTATAGTCTGGGAGACAGTGGTTGTGGTGGCTCGATTATATGAAAACACATTTGGCATCATTGTTATGATTCTAATAGCCATACCATCATGGTTGCCTAGTTTTCGTCCATGCAGACTCGTATATTGTTTAACGAAGCTTTCAACAAGAGACTGCAGATATCCCATATCCTTGCTAGCAAGAGGTTTAATGCAAGACTATAGTCCAAGTTATATATGCCAAAGATTATGCAACAAACGTGAATGTCGTGGGTAAAGTGACAGGGTTGGTTTGTAGAATCACAAAATCCAGGCCTAGGTTCTATAAATAGGTTCTATTTAGTTTGGTTTATAAATTCAAAATTATTGTAGACTGTGTGCATCTTTTCCTGTGTTAATTGGAATTAGTCAAACTCTATTGTTCAAGTTCAAGAGGTTTTGTGACATTATTGTTAGATCAGTCACTTCCAAAGTCAGTAACGCACTGTCTACCTTTTATGTTTGCTAAGTATGCTCTCATATAAGACATTCTTGGTTGTAGAAGTTGCAAAACAAGGCTTGGAGAACTTGGAAAAGTTTTAGTAACATATTTTGAATTCATTTGCATTCCATTGTTGATATTGGCCTAGGGCATTTGCCAAGCCTTGAAGACAATCAGTAGAGGCAATCATTTTGTCTGTCGATGCTCAACAACAAAGAAACAACTCAAAGTCCTTTGGGTGTTTTCAATCAATGACCTTTCTAACTAAGCAATAGTGGGTTTTATTGATTGCCATTGCTAGTTGGTTGTTGTGTGCAGGCTATATTGAAGAACAAAGGCCTAGCATCCCTACGGAAGACAGAGTTAGTGTTGCACACAAACTTTCATCCAGAACCTAAGTCTTGTAGCCATTCTGAAGACTGGGAACAAATAAGAACAAAGATCCTTGTACAAGGCAAAGGACAAAGGCCTAGTAGCCTTTCTGAAGGCAAAACACTATGTACAAGACAGACAAAAAACAGATTTTAACTTCCGCAGAGGATCTGTGTTGGTTAAGCAAATGGGCTATAAGTCCCTTGTTTATGGATCATCCCACTTTGTAATTACACTAGATGTACTCTTTGGTCCCATTGACAAACTATTATGAACATATGTTGGACATTAATAAAATTATCTTACCTTATATACCATAAAAATTGTCAATCTATAAGCTTCTAGTTAGAATTTTTTTTTTTCTATATTTTCAAAGTATGACATGCATTGGATGTACTCTTTGATCCCATCGACAAACTTTTGTGAACATTTGTTGAACATTAATAAAATTATCTTATCTTGTAGACCATAAAAATTGTTAATCTATAAGCTTCTAGTTACAAATGTTTTTTTTTCTATATTTTCAAAGCATGACTTACACTGGATGTACTCTTTGATCCCATTGACAGTTTTGGGATATATTGTTTGACATTAATTAAATTATCTTATCTTATATACCATTAAAATTGTTTATCTATAAGCTTCTAGTTAGAAATGTTTATTTTTCTATATTTTCAAAGCGTGACTTATTTTGAGGGTTCATTTCTGCTTTGCCTCATTTTGAATAGCAATCTTCACAAAAACTGTACATGCACCAAAAAGCGTAAGCATCCCATAAAGATCATGTACCTGCTGCTCCATTTAATATTGTTGAGGACTTGTGAAAGGGAAAGAGAAAGAAAAACAAAAGATGATGAGTTAAAGGCTTTCTAAATTTCATTGAAAGGTCAGGGCATACTTCAATCTCCTCTTGATATCCAACCAAAGAGAGTGCCAATCTTGCATTTCCTGGACCCACCTGCATGGCCCACAACCAGAAATACCTGAGCAAATTATAGGCTAAACATTTAGTAACTAGACTTAATAGCAAACTATTTTTAAGACCAAATTAGTTCTCTGGGCATAAAAATAGTCACCAACCAATTTAGCTGCTGCATGTTGAGTTTTTGCAGGAATGGTACGGGCTTCAATTTTGCTCAAAGGTATAATTGTTACCCTTTTTCGAAGACCACCTTTTTCAAGTAGTATCTTTCCTGTTTGCTCTGTATCCACCACCACATTAAACAGTTTTCCTCCTGCAGCAACCTAAAACAATATATGCAACTCAGTTGCTTACTATTAGCAAAGAATGAGATATGCAACATACTTTATTTTCTGGCCCAATATAATTTATTTTCCTTCAAATTATTTTGTATGTATATTTACCAATGGCTTTCAATAACAAAACTTCAAAATAAAGAATGGAATTTTCAAACTACGAAACTACAAAACCTCCAAAGCAGTCATTGTTGAGTTGTCTTTCACTTCTATAAGCTGTGCCACAACCCCTTTGACCTTTGACCTATCAAAGTTTTTTGAAGGATCATTGTACGTAAATTGAACATTTCCTAATTGGGCTGAGAGACTTCTGACATCGGCCTTCAACTTCTTCACTGCCTCTGATTCTTGCATACATTCCTGAACAATATTTTGTAACATTAGTTTTCTGCAAATTAAAAATTAAAAGTATCTATTCTTTCAGAGAAAATAATCAACAGTTAAAGTTTAAACTACCTGTTCCAACACCTCCATTCGCCCTTCTTCATAAGCCACACCTTCTAATGCTGCCTTTATTTTCTCAACTTCTTGTCTTTTGGATTCTAGCTCCTTTTCAACTGCAACTGCCTCTTGTTGCATTGATAGTAATTGCTTCTTCTTATCTTTTAATTCTTTTTCCAGGTGGTTAATTTTTGTCTTCAGTTGTTTGGCTTCAGTTTCAGCACTACCAACTGCAGCTTTTGCGTCTACAAGTTGATCATCAAGGCATTTTTCCTCATCTCCACTGCTCTTCCCTGCTAGCACTCCCTGTAAACAAGCAATATCATAAAATCAATTTCTGACCCATGGACAGAAAGTGAAACATGTATTTACATATACATGCACAAGTGCATATGCAAATTGTGCATACACATAGAATTTAATCCAATATTTAACCTCAGTTCCGGTGAGTTACAAATCGACAAAAAAGGATAGTGGTTCTTTTCTACTAGACGAATTTTCTCTGTAAGAACTGAATATTTAACACACGTAAAAACACCCTCGCTTATTGCTAAAGTTCTCTGATATTTATACCTGGTATTCCTTTTCATAATCTTCTAAGGTCTTTGTAAGATCCTCCACTTTCTTCTTCAGATCAGCTGCTCCATCATCAGCCCTTTGAACAGCAGCATCTCTTTCTTTGATAGAGTTTTCAATGTCTTGAATGTTTTTATGCAGCTATATGAAAGAAGAAAAACAATCATATTAGCAACATTGCATCATTCTCTGTCTGATAAAATCTGGGAGAACAGAAAGGCAGATAAGTGTGGAGCAAATTAACAAGAAAGAAGAAAGGGAAAATATTTAGAGCATATCCACAAGAAAAGCAAAATACAGGATAAGCCTCAACAAGAGTTGTTTCCCTCATGTTACTTGTAAAGAAAAATAGGAGGAATCAGAAAATGTAATTTTGTCATAAATATAAAAGAGAAAGGTAGTATTCAGTACTCAAATTAAAAGATACCAATGTATTATGTATGACTACGGATCAAAGTCAAGCAATATGGGATCCTACAAGTAGATTATAGAATAGTTGATCAGTAAATCTGATTTACAAAGATAACTTAATGCCTTCTAGTCTTGTGCCGATAAGGACTCTGGTTTTCAGTTTTGGCGGGTCTGTCATTAGACATTTATTGGAAATCTCTTTAGTAGGTCTTTGTCACCATTTCATTAGGGAGATATATATCCATCCTTTCTGATTATCCTGTGAAAAGCAGAAAGTATTACTGGTGCTATAGTTCTAAACAGATTTTGTGGGAGTGTTTTATAATTATCTCTACTTTTTGTGTACATGCTTTGCAACTAATACAGCTTTTTCACTTGTTCCTCGCAAAAGAATAATAATAACATAAAAAGCAGGTCCTCTTGGCCAGTTAGTACTGAATGGGTGTGAAATTTCAGCCGATCATCAATCAAAGATAAAAGGAGCATTTTGTCTGTTACCTTTGTGGCAGCTTTCTGCTCAGCCTTGAGAGTTTCCTTCTGATTAGTGAGTGCAGAAGTTTCTTTAACAAGCACATTAGAGAGTTTGTCTACCTTTTCAGATAGAACTTTTAATTCTCCACCCATTTGCTTCTCTTTTTCTGCAGTTAAATCTGAAATTGATTTTTCCTTCTCATCTATTTCTATTTGTAATTGTTCCATATTGCTCTTAAGTTCTAGAATATTTGATTTCATTTGCTCAACTCCGCTCATAGCAGCTTCCTTCACTTTCTCTGCCTGTACAAATTCATAAGCAATACAAAACCTCTTAAGTCGGTCAAGTTCAGCATTACCATTGGCCCATTGCATATACTGAGCCCGCTCTTTCCTCAACTTCTCCAGAGCAGGTAGAATCTCTTGAGCCAACACATTATCTATCTCATTTACTTTTGTCTGCTTCTTTTCAAGTGTTTTCAGAGCAGCTTCCTTTTTCATTTCATACATTCTTGTCCCTGCTGCCTCCTCCAGCATTGACAAGATCTCAGGAGGCTTCATGTTGAGAACTTTAGTAATGCGCCCTTGCATAATGAGAAAATGTGGATTGTTTACATTAAGTTGGACAGAATGGAAAAGGTTCTGGACACGTGACGGCTGTGCAAGGTGACCATTGATTAAGTACTTATTTCTGCCACCAACAACAATCTGCAAGAACAGTGAAGATCAAGTTATACAATGTACAAGAGCAGAGTTTGTCAAATCTAGACAGAGTAGAAATATATTTCACCATGCACAAATGTAAGACAGACACATTTTAGCATTCAAAAGAAATGTACTTAAAGGTCTATAAGACCTCATAAACAATACAAGACTTTGATGACAAACACTGTAACATCCAATGAAAATGTATCCAAGGTTTATAAGATCACAGAAACTATTAAAGACTTTTTGTAACAAATATTGCCGGAGCCTTGGGTTCAAAATCTAGATATGATTATGATTAAAGTCATAGTTACCAAATTCAAAACTTAGGGATTTTAGGTTTTCAGAAGCGAAAATACCTGTCGAGTGACGGTGATCTCGTTGCAGTCCTCGTAGCCGATGGGGCTGCGACTTCGATTGGAGTTATCGAAGACAATGGAAACAGTGGCTTTGGTGACTCCGGCCTGGCCCTGCTTGTACACCAATTCCTGCAAATTTGACGCCCTCACCTGCTGCAGATTGGTGATTCCCAGCACGAAGCAGATGGAGTCCAAGATGTTCGATTTCCCGGAGCCGTTCAGCCCCGTTATGGCATTGAAAAACGGATCGAAATTCGGCACCACGGTTCTCGTGGCGTAGGATTTGAAACCCTCCAGACAAATCTCCTTGACATACATGGCTGTAAAAATGCAAGCCCAGCAACCCTTCGGCAAATCGAAACACTGACCTGTAGCTTGTTAGCAGGAAGGAACAAAGAGAATTCCTTCTGAGTTAATAGCAAGCAGACGTTTGCAATGGAACTCTGGTTGGTTGCTTTTGACTGCACCTCCTTGTTTAACCCTGGCTATGCGCTTTGCCTACAGGCTTAGGCGA
>CBVK0101044576.1:0-10639 GCA_900067695.1 Picea abies | reverse complement strand
TATTAAGTTAGTTTGAATATTTACATTTTAAATGTTTTGTTATGTTGTTACGATAACCATGTGATATGTCTTCTATTAAGTTAGTTTGAATATTTACATTTTAAATGTTTTGTTATGTTGTTATGATAACCATGTGATAGGTATTCTATTAAGTTAGTTTAAATATTTACATTTTAAATGTTTTGTTATGTTGTTACGATAACCATGTGATAGGTCTTAAGTTAGTTTGAATATTTACATTTTTGTTTTGCTATTAAGTTAGTTTGAATATTTACATTTTAAATGTTTTGTTATGTTGTTATGATAACCATGTGATATGTCTTCTATTAAGTTAGTTTGAATATTTACATTTTTGTTTTGCTATGTTGTTATGATAAAATGTTTTGTTGTGTTGTTATGATAACCATGTGATATGTCTTCTATTAAGTTAGTTTGAATATTTACACTTTAAATGTTTTGTTATGTTGTTATGATAACCATTTGATATGTCTTCTATTAAGTTAGTTTGAATATTTACATTTATGTTTTGCTATGTTGTTATGATAACCATGTGATAGGTCTTCTATTAAGTTAGTTTGAATATTTACTCTTGAAATGTTTTTGCTAAGTTGTTATAATAACAATATGATAGGTCTTCTATTAAGTTAGTTTGAATATTTATATTTTGTTTTGCTATGTTGTTATGATAGTGGAGTTCATGTATATCGGGTGAAGGGTGTATAGCATTTAAGTAAGATGAGTGATAAATCCTTAACTTATGTTCGTTGATCAAAAACGAGGAATGAAGAGAGAATCCATAAAAGGGCTTGATGTGTTTTAACGATAATGCTTGGGGAAAGGAACTGTATCCCTTGGGGCAAGGAAAACATTTTTTCCCATAAAATTATTTGGTAATAGAGATTCCAATGGAATTTTGTGGATCATTATGCATGAGTCCCTCGTAAGAGGGGTGAGTTGTCTAAATGGGATGTGTAGCATTAGTAAAATGAGTGATAAGTACCTTAACTTATGTTAGTTGATTAAGAATGAGGAATGAAGAGAGAATCCATAAAAAGAGTTGATGTGTTTCAATGATAACGCTTGGGGAAATGAACTGTATCCCTTGGGAAAGGGAAACATTTTTGCCCATAAAATTATTTGGTAATAGAGATTCCAATGGAATTGTGTGAATCATTATGCATGAGTCCCTCGTAAGAGAGGTGAGTTGTCTAAATGGGAGCATACGTCTAAAAATTCATTAATTGGTTTAGCAACTACTTGTTCACTAATAAATGTTTTTCCCTATGAAGAAACTCTATTTGAAAATAAATAAATAAATCTAGATGAGGAATGATGATAATGTGCTTCTCATTGCTAAAAATTCTTTCTTCAAAGTGTTAGAAATGGCCAAGAAAAGAGCTAGAAGTAAAAGTTGGTAAGTATTATGTAGGTATAGAGGATATAATTTTGAGATGTATGAAGTATAAGGAGAAGTGACTAAATATTTTGAAAAGTTGGTAAGTATTATGTAAGTATAGAGGATATAATTTTGAGATGTGTGAAGTATAAGAAGAAGTGACTAAATATTTTGAAAAGTTGGAAAGTTGGTAAGTATTATGTAAGTATAGAGGATATAATTTTGACATGTATAAAGTATAAGGAGAAGTGACTAAATATTTTGAAAAGTTGGTAAGTATTATGTAGGTATAAAGGATATAATTTTGAGATGTATGAAGTATAAGGAGAAGTGACTAAATATTTTGAAAAGTTGGTAAGTATTATGTAGGTATAGAGTATATAATTTTGAGATGTATGAAGTATAAGGAGAAGAGACTAAATATTTTGGATTGAACCCTTATAGTGAATTTATTTTTGATATAAAATGTTCACTAACCCTCGTGTTAACATGGTGCTCTTTATGTATAGGCACATTTGTAACAAAGAATTGTTGATAAAAAGCATGATTTGCCTCAACTATGATGAAGAGAATCCTATACTCGACAATTAACTTGGTTGAGATATAATTTATATAACTTAACAAAAGAGTGAAATTGAGAACAATGACAAAAAAAAACCATGAAGTTACGACATCACATGACAATCAATTAGAAATATCTTAGTCAATGTTCCTAAGCAAGGAAATTTTTTGTGTGTCAATCTCATGAGTGACGACATATGTATTGTCAAGCTAGAGTGGTAATCAAAGTCAATAATGATTGTTTATAATTATCAACATATCTCAAGCAAAATTATATGTATGACTTAATGAAATTTATATCGAACTCAATATAATATTCACTTAACTAGAGAATCGATGATGAGATAAGGTTCTAATTGGTGCTTAAACTAATAAACTATACTTTAAATATGGGGCTCCTATATGGAACTTAGGAAGAATAAATCTATAAGAGAAGTGTGTCTTTTCATTAATTAAATTACAAGTGATAATAAAACAGAGTCAGGACATACTAAGGTGATTGCTAAATAGGGGTAGTATTAGTCAATATATTAAAAGACTCAACATGTTTTTTAGACAAGTGAAGGTCTAGGGGGACTAGTATAACACAATATTTACTATGAGTGAAAACACTTAGTAGTTGTGTCATGAATTTTTTCTTATTTTGTGAATGACCATAACCCTACACATGGTATAAAAAAATAATAACAACTTATTATATTATAACTTGTTTGAAGATTGATATAATTTTAGATAAACTGAATCATTATTGAGATGTTTAACTTAATCTTTTGATATAAAGAAAGGAATACAAACTCTTAAATTTATAATTCTTTATTCAATTTTGATAGTATATGATAGTTAATTGAAATTTTATCATTAAGTTGGAATTGTAGTGAGTATCATAAAAAAACATGGTTAATAAAATTATAAATCTTACAAAGACTAAGATGGGTCCAAATAAAATTTATACTGGAGGGTTTTCTCCTTATTGTTAAGGTAGTAGTAGCTTTGCAATGAATTTATGATAGTGCAATCAAAGTAGTGACTAAGTAATAATTCTTCAAGAGTTAACCCTAGGGAGATGTAAAGACCATGCATTATGATTACCTTGAATTTTGACCATAACTTCGGAACAAAGATTTTTGAAGGGTGGGTGTATGTAATGCCCCATATCTTGGCCTTAGACAGTTAGAACATTGTTGTTTACCCATCTTAGTAATTCAATGCCTAGCATTCCTTTGGGTTTAGTTAGATTGAGATAGATATTTGAAATGTGTACATCTGGACCTAATTATGTGTTGAATGATATTATTTTTACTGTATATGCTCATGATGATGATATATCTTTATTTGTTTAAACATGTAAATTAAAATTTGGAATTTATGTACGTGGATACCAATTCAAGTTATGTTGTGAATGCATAACAGAAGCAAGGCATGATAAAAATAAACATGCATTTCTTAATTGAATGCCAATACATATATGAATTCTTATATGGAATTGTGGTGTATATGCATGGATATGAGTTATTGGTGAACTAGCATATAGGTTGATGAGCTATGTGATAGCCAAATGACTGTAATGATGAGGTAACTTGGATGTTGTAGACTTTAAGAAGTTGGTGTATGCTACAAATTGTACTTGTTATTTAATTCAAGATTCAAAATATTGCTATGATCTGTGGTAAGTGTGGTTTTGATAGGATGCACAACTTGCCCAAAGTGATTGTCTGATGACGTGACTCTAAGAACAATAATTGCATAATATGGCTTGATGTAGGGTGTTGACCCTAGTTGTATGTGGAGAGGTGGAGGCATTGCCCACCATTTATCCTCTGAAACCTGGAGTCATGGGAGAACTGTGTGAAGTCACGCTCCCCTAGACGTGTGATGACAACTTCTAGTTGCTTGTTGGGAAAGTTTGGTCAAGATGTATGGCACTTTCGCTTACAAGTTCTATCTAAATTTAGGTCAATATATTTGACGCTCCAGCTTAGTCCAACAGAGGAAAGAATAGGATGGAAGATGGAAGTATATTAAGAAGGAAGGATGCTTCAATGTTAGTTGAGAATATTTATTGGGGATTAGATGTGTTGCTATTGTTTATTCACTTGGTTCCTACTATGTTTCAAAACCCTCTCTTGATTCCCTTTTGATATTTTAAGTGTGAAAATATGTTATTGTAATTTTTTTCATTAAGATGATTAAATGATGCATTTACTTGACCTATTGTCCCGCATGCCTTGGTGTGATCATACAGGAACTATGCACTAGAGGCAATGATTGTTTATGTTGGACATGATGTTATGGTGTTGACATTGATGTCAAAGATGGTATATGATGTTGGTATTGACATTGTTGTAAGAGGATCAATATGGTCACCATTATTTTCATTAAGACAGATTAACATCTTCCCTCCAGATCATATCTCAAACGATTTTTAGTGTCTACTCCATTAAGTCTGTGTCTCCATTGAAATGCCAATCATCAACACAGGAACATAAAACAACATTGAGACTACCCTAGCAGGTTGTATGTTGAAAGGAAGTGTTTCATGAATCCACGAGTCTGTTGTGCACCCCCAAAAAATGACTAAGTATCATATTCTATCGATCAAACTTATATGAAGGATAACACTAACCGCCAGTCCGATGTGCACCCCAAAAAGTGACTAAGTAGCATATTATATCGGCCAAACTCATATAAAGGATAACCCTAACCGCGAGTCCATTGTGCACCCCAAAAAATGGCTAAGTATCATATTCTATCGGTCAGACGCATATAAAGGATAACACTAACTTGTGAACCTACTTCCCACTGAAAATAATCACTTAAAAATTTCCAAGTATGGTTCATTATGGAGGTAGCAAAAGTTGGGCATGAATTTCAATGACATTCGAGATGAAAAGGAAGACATGTGAGTCTGCGAGTCCATGAACCTGCCACTTAAAATTTTCTAAGTATGGTTCATTATGGAGGTAGCAGAAGTTGGATGTGCATTTTGATGACATCCGAGATGAAAAGGAAGACATGTGAGTCTGCAAGTCCTCAAACTCGCCACATAAACAAATTCTAAGTGGATTCCATGTTTGAAATGAATGAGGGCCATCCACTCGATGGTTGATTAAATCCAAACCATGGATCTTTCTAAAGTGCCTAGGAAAGCTAGGATCATTTGTTCAACGCCTGATTAAAATCCAACCATCGGATCAAAGATAGAGGAATCAAATTTTACTAAAACTCCATGCCCTTTAAATAGACTATGGACCTAGCCCTTAATTATGTTGAAGACTTGATGAATTAAGGAAGGGTCATCAAGCTAAAAGATAGAAGAGGTCTCGTTCCTTGTTTGGTTAGTTATTGGTCACAACGTTGTAGTCTTATGAGAAAGAGGGCCCACGAATTTAGCACCTGTCCATTTCAAAATAGACAATACACTTAAAATCCAATTAAAAGCTTGAAATATGAAACTATTGAAAGACAAATATTTCATGAAAAGTGTCTGGCTTACAAGTGTCAATTTAGAATATGATTCTTAACTTAATTCTTATTAAAAAGATATTGAAAAGGAACTAAGGTCACTTGATTACTTAAAGATAATAATAAAAGGAAGAAAAATGTTATTAAAACAACAGTATTGCTCAATAAAAGAAAAGGTGCAATGGTTCATTGTTAAAATGACACATTGGTTCAATTTCATACCTGCTGAAATACTATATAAACAAAAATTATATGGTGAAAGGAAATTGTCTCTGTGGTCTAATTCAGAAGATCTAAACACAGACAGAGTCCAAGGAAGAACTTGAAACATTCATATGAAGTGAGAGTGGAAGGGAGGAGCAAGGGAGGATTGAATTCCTCTATAGGTTGAAGCCTGAAACATGGAGTTGGTGCTTGAAAACAAGAGGATTGGAGTCCTGTAGAGGTTGGAGCCCGATCTACAGGGAGTTGGTGCTTGGAAAACATGGGATTGGTTTCTCTTTGAGTTGGTGCTCAAAAGAAGAGAGATTGACATCTCTTACAAAATTGTAACTTGTAAATGAAATATGATTTTTATGATTGTTACAAATATAATTTTTATGATTGTTACATTTAAAATTCAGATTTGTATACATTCTTGTTGATAAATTGTTATAAATTAATAAATAATTAATTTAAATTGAGAAAAAAAGCAACATTGATTCACCCCCTCTCTCGGTATTGAACAACATTCCAACAATTTATCGTTAGTACATGCATAAGATATGTGTATGTTAGCTACACACACATACCCTACACATGTACACTAGTATAATTAATTAATGTATTTATTTATTAAACTAGATTATTAACTATTTAATTTAATGGTTTAATGACTATGCAAATTATATTGCTTACACAAATATCTAGTAGCATTAAATATCTTCTTTGACTTTGATTGATGGTTGGTATGATGAATTAAATTAGTATGGTGGGTTGTCATGTACATTTTGGGGAAAATTGTCAAGTTGTAGTTATAAGCTAGCATAAGCTACCAAGAAGAAATACTTTTCATTGTATTTATTCTTATTTTATGTAAGTCATTTATATTTTAGTTTATTTTCACTTTCCCAAAAACCTAGATAAGGGAGGTTGATGGACAATAATGAGGGTGGTTGAGAATACTTCGAAAATGAGATATGAAAACTTGATAAATAAGAGAGAAGGTTGAGAGGTTGGGGCATGTTGAGAGTTGTATAACTCATGGAAGATATATATTTATTGTGATAGTCTTCTTAGAGCATATGTGTTTTGTTGTTCTTGGAGTCACGGGCATGGAGGGCCAAGAAATCGAAAGGTTTCTTGGAGCTAGGAAGTCGGCTAGGCTCCTAGTTGGTTGGGAGAATTTCATTGTTTCGTTCTAGGAAAGCAAAAAAAGAATGCTTGGAGGCATCTTCATACTACTGGCAAAACTACATTGCATATGGTTATCTTCAACCAACTAGGGAGGATGTATTTTACTTGTATATTTTGTTATGTTTCCATTTAAGTATTTTAATGATAAAATTAACTTCTTATTTATCTCATCCTCTTATTTAAATTCATATATTTGGATTAAAATTGGAATATTTAGCTTTGGAAACAAATGTAAAAGACTTGTGAATATTTTGTAAGTTATTCCAGAGAAGAAAGATGAAATTTTTTGTTTATACTTAATGCACGTGTTTAAATTATCAAATATTATTTAGTATCATCTCATGATGAGGTGTTACATAACTCCAAAACATCGAACATTTAGACTACACATTTTTTTTTGTATATACTTCAACCAAGAAATAAAATATATGTATTAAGAATAACTTGTACTATAAGATGTTTAAAAAAAATCATGTAAATAGTTAGAATACCATTAAACATTTGAAAACAACTATGTAACAATTAGTTAAAAAATATTGAAACTTCACATACTATTTACGTTGAAACCACCTTTTGGTCTTGGAATAAGATCTAAAACTAATTTTGATTGGCTAAGAGCTTATCTTCCTTAAATATAAGGACCAAGAGCATCTAGCATGAGTGAGAGTCTTCCCCTTTATGGACCACCAACGGGTTATTTTGTAAGGTACAAGATCTATTATAATAGTTGAAAACCTAAATATTGCAGAGAATAACAACAAAACAACACAAAACATGAAACCACAACATCAAACTAATACCTTTATTGATAGGAAACAATGTTCACTTTCCTATTCAAGGGGGAAACCTCTAGTAGAGCAGAGCTCTATTACAATAATTCTCAAAATAAGACTTTGCATGCCCTCGATTCCTATTTATACTAAATCTATCTATCAAAAGAACAATCTAGAGGAAGATCTTCTAGAAGCAGAAGCTTCTATTAGGTATTCTTACATTTGGTTTATTCTTCCTTATTACTAGGCCTTATTAATATTGACCTTTATTACATGGAAAATATATTATTCTACCTATGTGAGGGGTGAGGGAGGTTAGGTCCCTAACATGCCCTCCCCCTTAAAAAACAATCTTGTCCTCAAGGCTTGAAGTAAGGAAATCATTGTAGAATAGTAGTTGGCTCCCAAGTGGCATTGGATGGAGTTATATGTTTACACTGTACTAACACTTCCTTGATGGTGCACTAACAGAGACAATGCTCACATTGGTCCAACATTGTTTGTGGATGCAACCAAATGGAGCCTTATTCATCTAACTCGGAAAGACTGGTTTAAGTTTGGAACTTAGTTCTAATCACTTTCTTTAAGTAGGAGACATGAAAAACAAGATGGAGCTTAAAATGATTGAGCAAAGCTAACTGATAGACCACCTGTCCCATGCACTTGAGAACTGTATAAAGACCATAAAATATGGGCGCTAGTTTCTGACAATGGTCGGCCTTGAGTGAAGTCTTCTTATATGGTTGCATTCAAAGAAACACCTGATCCCCTTCAAAAAATTGACGTTCTAAGTGACCTTGATTTGCTTGTTGCTTCTTTTGATTCTGAGCCATGGCCAAATTATCTTTGAGGGTATGAAGAATAGCCTCTCGAATTGTAAGAGTTTGGTCAACCACATGGACCTTTGAGACGTAGAGCATGTATGATAGAATTGAAGGTGGCTTTTTTCCATATACTGCTTCAAAATGAGTCATGCGAGTAGTTGTATGGTAAGAAGTTTTGTACCACCATTCATCTAGGGGTAACCATTGAGCCCATTGATTTTTTCGTTCATATGAAAAACACCTCAAATATGTTTCCAAACAATTGTTGACAACTTTAGTTTGACCATCAATCTGGGGATGATAGGCGGTGCTAAGATGCAATTGTGTGCCTTGTAACCTGAATAGTTCTTGCCAAAAATTGATGGTGAAAGTGGGATCTATGTTAGAAACAATAGAATGAGGCATGCCATGAAGCTTGAAGATATGATCCATGAAACATTGAGCCACAATGGAGGTGGTGAATGGGTGTTGAAGAACAAAGAAATGAGCATACTTGGAAAGACGATCAACTACCACCATTATGACTAACTTATTGCCCAATTTAGGTAAGCCAACAATGGAATCCATAGAGATATCCCTCCAAATAGAGGGTGGGATCAAAAGTGGTTGTAGTGTTCCTGGGGCTTTCACTGTTTCTCCCTTGTTGCATTGACATACATTACATTCCACCACAAAAGTGTGAATGTCTTGTTTCATACCATCCCAGAAAAAATAACGTTTGACCCCGTCATAGGTTTTGGTAAACCCTGAGTGCCTAGTTGTGGGTGTAACATGAAGTTCATAAAGCACCATGGATTTAAGTTGTGATCATTTACTTAAATACATACGGCCTTTGTATCAAAGCTCATCATTGTGCCAAGAGTACCTTGGGGAAACTGGAGAATTGGATTGCAATTGTTGGATCAAACTCGAAATTTTGGGATCTTGCAGTCATTCCTGGCGAACAACTTAGAGACAATCTAGTATAATGAAGGAGATGGAAAAAGAGGACCCTTCATCTTTATATTTTCTTGAAAGAGCATCATCAACGACATTCTCTTAGTCTTTTTTGTAAATGATCTCACAATCATATCCAAAGAGCTTAGTCACCCATTTTGTTGCTCCAGGGATGAAATACATTACTTCATAAAATACTTGAGGCTCTGATGATCTGTCTTAATTTGGAAGCATTAACCTAATAAATAATGGCGCTAGAGATCCACTGCATGCAAAATAACCAAAATTTCTTTTTCATAGATTGATTAGCCCAAATGTCACTATGATAGTTGTTTGTTGGTAAAGGCCAAAGTCCAACCATCTTGCATAAGGACAGCTCCAATTCCTCTCCCAGAAGCATCAAATTCTAGGAAAAATGTTTTTGTGAAGTCAAGAAGGGCCAAGACCAGAGTGGTGCACATAGACGCCTTCAAGGCTCGAAAGGAATGATCAATTGTTGGGGTCCAAGTGAAAGAATTCCTTTTAAGGAGAGCAGTGAGAGGCGCCACAATCTTTCAATAATTCTTAACAAACTTGTGATAATAGCTTGTTAAACCTAGAAAACCACACAAGCTTTTGAAAGTCTTAGGGCAAGGACAATCTTGCATAGCTTCGATCTTCTTAGGATAGACCCTGACACCCACCTTGCCAACAATATGACCCAAGTACTCGAATTCTGAGGCTCCAAAAGCACATTTAGATTGTTTGAGGAAAAATTTGATGTTGAGAGAGTAGCTGAAGAACTCAATCCACATGAGAAAGATGGTTTGTCCATATTTTATTATAGATGAGAATATCATCAAAAAAAACTAAGACAAAATGATGGAGAAAAGGATAGAAGACATGATGCATGAGGCTTTGGAAAGTGGAGGAAGCATTACACAAGCCAAAGGGAATGACCAAGAACTCATAGTGGCTCTCATGAGTTTGAAATGCGGTCTTAGGAATGTATGCCTTGTTCATATGTATCTAGTGGTAGCCAAAATGAAGATCAAGTTTAGTAAAGAACTAGGAACCACTTAATTCATGTAAGATGTTAGCACTCTGTAATTGGCCTAAGGCTGCTGAGGCAAATACAGAGGTAACCTCGAACTGCTTCGAGTCTTGGATCTAGCCCTCCAAGACTCAGAGAGGGATCTCTCTTTAAGATTTATCTTTGTCTGTAATGGATGTTAGGCTAGCTATAAGGTACAGGGTTTTGATTTTGGTTTTGAGATGGTTAGCTTGGGACAGCAAGGAGGGCCATTGGGCAA
>CBVK0101044561.1:0-20811 GCA_900067695.1 Picea abies | reverse complement strand
TGTATATCCAGTCTCTACTACATCCCAAACATCAGCACCCAAGGCCATTAGATATGTTCTCATTCTAATCTTCCAGAAGGCAAAATTTGTTCCATCAAACATAGGGGGCTTAGAAGCTGAAGTCCCTTCATGACTTGTCATGTTTAAGCTTGCAGATCTACCTTTAAATAAAAGGAACCTGCTCTGATACCAATTGTTGGAAATACTAGAACAACTGAGAGGGGGGGGTGAATCAGTTGTATGTGAGATTAAACAATTTTAAGTCTGTTAAAACATTATTAATCTTTCTTCTTGTGGTCATTAACAACATAAAACATATGGACAGTAAAAGTAAAGACCATCAGTCACACATAGAGTACACACAGAGACAGATTTTTACGAGGAAACCCATAAAGGGAGAAAACCTCTTCTTCTTCGAAATGATAGGCAGTCTTTTTCAGTTTTGTACATCATTTATCATTGAGCACCAACTCAATGTGAGGCTGCTACCTTTGTTTTACAAGCTGCAACTTGTTTGAGAGCTCCAACTCTCTAGTTTCTCTACCACCCACTAGAAGGAAGCACCAACTCCCTGAATATTCCAGCACCAACTGGATGGAAGCACCAACTTCCTTAATGTTCCAGCACCAACTGGATGGAAGCACCAACTTCTAGTTACACAGGCTCCAACCTGTATAATAGAGAACACTTGTTCTCCCTAGCACCACCCTGCTACCCTTGTTTCTCTAGCTACAACCAGATGGAAGCTACAACTTCCTATGTTCAAGCTTCCACTTGAACCTCTGAGGACAACAGTCCTCTCGAGCACCTCCCAACCACCCTTAAATATTAAATAATAAATACACCGACAAATTATGCAGATAAATCACTTCTTACCATTTTTACTCTGTTCTGTAAATCTGATCTTCAATAGATTGTTCTGCAATTCTTCTCTTCCTCAACAAGTCAGCTCTGCATCACATTCTTCTGTCATCATATTATTCTTCTTATGCTCTGTCTGTCATTCTGCTTTGTCTCACTTTTACATTTCATTCCATTCTATATATCTATTGAAATTTCATGCTCAACCTCTTCTCCTTTCTTACTGTTTCATGCTTTTTCCATTCAGAACGACCAACTCGGTTCCGTCTCGCTCATTTTCTTTTATACATACTTCCTTTACGATTCCACTTCCCCTTCCAATAGATAATACAAGGACATTTGTCTTGGAAACTGAAACGCTAACCGATTTTTCATAATCAGTCTGTTTCTCTTAACAGATTCATAATTGAAGCGTTAATATATGAGGAAGAACAGCATCCCTCCGATCAGTTTCAAACTTTATCCACACCGTTAGATAATCTTTATAATTCTTGCCTTTTAAATCGGGTTTCGAAATTCTTCTTGTTCACTGTTCTTTTCACTTATAAATCCCGATACACAAAATTCCATATATCGGTCAAATCAACGATCCAGGTGCAATCTTGAATCAACGGTTGCGATTGAATCACAATATCGCGTTTCGCGATTTCAGAAGTCTCGTTGTATTTGTTCACTTGCCATTCCTTGTTGTGATCCCCAAAACTCTGACACGATCTAGAATCAACGGTCTAGATCATAGCCTGATCTGATGGCTCAGATTGCATCGCCATTTCACATATCGCGAAATCGGCACTCCTGAGGTCAAGTGACTTTGTCACTTCAAAGTTCCGATCCCTGATGCCCATGCACCTCTTTCCACATGCTAGCCTGTTGGCTATAGGCCTTGGCCCATATGACCGTCAACACATGACCTCAGTCAAACCTCTCATTGGGGTTTCGGAATTTTCGATGTCACCATGCACACGCCTACGAAATTCCTCATCCTTCGATCCCTGATTCTCCGATGAAGGAAATCAACGGTCCAGATCTCATTCTTTCTCTAACGGCTGCAATCAAATCGCGAAATCGCATATCGCAATTTTGGGGTTTTCGTTGTCAAGTGAATTGGACATTTCAAAGTTTCGATCCCCGATTCCCGATACTCTGTTGACGTCACTCGTGGCTTGACACGTGTTAAATACTGCCATGTGTCACTCTTATTCGTGACTTACATGTGCCTGAAGTTTTGAATCTGCCTAACACCTGTCATTACCTGGTTGTGCCACGTGTCCCTATCTGACGTGAGTTGGATCGACGGTCTAGATCACATGTTTATCTGACGGTTCAGATTCAGTCAGGATTTCTTTCATCGCGATTTCGCATATCGCAAAATCGGGGTTTTCGATGTCATGTGACTTTGTCATTTCAAAGTCCTGATCCCCGACTCTCCATGAGGAAAATTATTGCTCCAGATCACTTCTAACGTTAACGGATACAATTACATCGCGAAATTGCATATCGCGATTTTAGAGTTCTCGTTGTCATTGTTCACGGGACTCATGAAACTCCGATTCTTGATTCTCCGATGAAGCCTCCTGCCAAGCTTCTTCCGGTGGCACCCGATCGCTGCCACACATCCTTCCAAATGGACGGTCCCGATTATGTCGATATTTCGAGACTTTCAATTTCCTAGTTCTCATGACCTTGAGAACTCCGATCTCCCGATGGCTTATCTCTCTTGCAGCTTCTACAGATCTGACGGCTGTCGGCCTTTCGGAAAATTTGAATGGGATCCAACGATCACTGACTCTTCTCCTCCCGATTATTGTTGCGCTGCTATTCATTGTTGTTGTACTCAAACCATCACTGCAACCACAACTGTACTTTAAATCAATGACAAGTATACGTTGATTCGTTGTCTATTAATTGAATTTTCCAACACGTGAGTCGTCAGATCCAGGAAAGGTGTGTGAGGTTTAAACTTCATCTCAGCAAAAAGAAGTGGAGTCCTTCGACTTCGCAATCTGTGAAATCCCAAAAGGATCATGAGCTGTCCATTTTTTAGGACAGGTGTCGAAGATCTATATCTACTAGGAATTTGGCTATCGAGAGATCAAGGAGGCAGGAGACGTGAGACAAGAAGTCTCTATTCCCGAAATCCTCAAAAGGAGCATTTCGACATTTCGGCTACCGGGAATGCAAAGGGTAAGAGTTCGAGATTCTTCACCCACGAAAGCCCGAAAGAATCTGAGTCGGCAGATCAGGGAAGGCTCACAGCCATTGATCTCCCACAGGAGTGGAGTTTTGGCATTTCGGAATTTGGTACTTCAGTATTTCGGATACCAAAGTTCGAAGGGTCAGCAATTGGAGCAACAAGATTCATGAAGTTCTAAATCGCAAAATGTTGAAAAGGCATTCGAGAAGAATAGGTGCCAGGATATTTCGGGTTTTGGCATATTGAGGAACAAAGAACTGGCGAGGTGCTTGCATCACAATTCCCCGAATCACAAAAATTCAGTAGTGCTTGAACAATTAGGCTCATGGTCACCGGTCATGGTCACATAGACGGAGGCTAAGGGATAATATAGGGTTGTTAAGCGCCTTTCAGCATTTCGGCGACCGGGAGTTAGGGAGACAAGAGATTGGAGGACTTGTATATAGGAGTCCCGAAGTCCCAAAGTGTGAAAGGCCAAAGTCGAGACTCGCGAAATCTTGAATTGCGAAGTTCTGAAGTCACCACAAGAAATGAGTTTACGCACAGGAAATAGGTAAACACGAAATTTTTCTATCATTTGATTTTCTATTGTGTTAAATTCTTTAAAGATGGCCACGTCTAGCAATTTAGGACCAACTCAAGGGTCGATTCTTCTTGGAAAGAATTATGAGTTTTGGTCTCTTCGAATGAGATCCTTCTTGCAAGCATAAGAGTGTTGGGATCCAGTGGATCTTGGATATGTGGAACCAGATCCAGCAGACCTTGCCTCCATGTCAAACCCACAGAGAAATTTTTAGGCATCACAGAAGAACAGAGAGAATAAAGCCAAATTTTGGATTCAAAATTCAGCGGATGACTCGATTTTCTCAAAAATCATAGGCATTGTTACTTCAAAACAGGCCTAGGACATCCTTAAATCAGCCTACCAAGGAAATGACAGGATCAAAATAGTCAATATGTAGACCTTGAGGATGTAATTCAAGACTTTAAGAATGACAGAGTCTAAAAATGTGGATCAGTTTATGACCAGAGTCATGGGAATCGTAAACTAGATCAAGTTGACTGGTGAATCTATCCCTTATCAACGCATTGTTGAGAAAGTCCTCAAAAGTTTACCAAATAAATTTGAAATGATTGTTACAACAATCCTTGAATCCAAGGATAGTCATGTTTTTCAACAGATGAACCAATTGGTTCCCTGTTGACACACGAGACCAGACTGCATCTCACAGATGATTCAATCTCCAATGCCTCCAAAACTCAATTCTCTTTAAACAGAGGGAGAGGCAAAGGGAGAACTAGAGGTCACCAAGGAAGAGGGAGTAGTCCCAGTAACCCTCACTCTAGTGGAGGACACAGACAACAAATCTTGAATCAAAATTTCCAAGGTCATAGACAACAGAGTCAGAATCAGAGTTTCCAACCTCAAAGAGGTAGAGGGAGAAGATGAAATGAAAAATCAAGCATGCAATGCTATTACTGCAAAAAGTATGGGCACTATGAATCTGAATGCAAGAAGAAGCAAGCAGATCATCTCTCAAGAAGAGCACATGTGTCAAATCATACGAGAGAAACCTTAGGAGGTATGTTTCTCTCATGACACAAGTCTGAAGAACAACCTAAAGATCTATGGTTGCTGGATAGTGGATGTAGCAATCACATGACAAGTAACAAAGATTTTCTTTCATGCATTGATTCTTCAATTTCATATGATATTACACTTGGAAATGATTCCTTAGTCAAAGTTCAAGGAAAAGGAACTGTACCTATTCTTACTAAACAAAATGCAAAGAAAGACATAAACAATGTTTATCATGTTCCAGATCTGAAACATAATTTGCTAAGTGTAGGAAAGCTCATTGAACATGGCTATAAGTTAATTTTTGAGGGAGCATCTTGCAGGATATATGATAAAACCCCCAGCAGAAAATTGATTTCTGAAATCCACATGACTTAGAATAGGATGTTTCCCCTAACCCTCAGAACTACAAATATGATCCAAACATATGCACAAAGTGCATCCACCCCCAATGAAACTATGTTTTTGCATACAAGATTTGGATATCTACCCTTTCAGAGTCTAAGTCTTCTACAGAAACACTCCATGGTCAAAGGTCTCCCTATCTTCAAAGACCAAAATTCCCCATGTGAGTCTTACATACTTGCAAAACATAAGAGAACTAGTTTTCCACAGTCCTCCACTCAAGCCAAACAACATCTCGAACTTGTTCACACTGACCTACGTGGACCAATGCAAACAAAGTCAATAGGTGGTAGCTTTTATTTTCTAACATTTATTGATGACTTTAGAGGGAAAATCTGGATCTATTTTCTCAGACACAAGTCTGAAACTTTTGCAAAATTCAAACAATTCAAAGCAGAAGTTGAAAAACAGAGTGGTAAATATATAAAATCTCTCAGGTCAGATGGAGGAGGAGAATACAACTCCAATGAATTTGCAAATTTCTGCAAATCACAAGGCATTATCATGCAAACTACAACCAGGTATACTCCACAACAGAATGGAGTGACTGAAAGGAAAAAACAGACAATAATGAACATGGAAAGAAGCCTACTCAAAGAGAAATGTTTGTCAAATACTTTTTGGGCTGAAGCAGTAGCATGCTCAACTTATCTCTTGAATAGATCTCCAACCACCACTCTAAAGATGTAAGTCCCTCAAGAAGCATGGAGTGGGACAAAGCTAAATGTTGCTCATCTAAGGACATTTGGATGCACAGCATACGCTCACATGCCTTCTGAATTAAGGAAGAAACTGGATGATAGAAGTGAGAAATGTATCTTTATTGGATACAGTGAAACATCTAAATCTTACAAGCTTTACAATCCAATCTCAAAGAAACTAATTCTCAGTAGAGATGTAAAATTTCTAGAAAATCAACTCTGAAAAGAATCTAAAAATTAGCAAATGGACAATCAAAATCCATTGCTACCCAGTTCTAAAAACACAGAAAATTCAGGACAGCCAATACCTCAACCTGCTCTTCCAAGATTGCAGGTACAAGGACAACCTGAAAATTCTTAGGATAACTCAACTTCAAGTAGAGACTCATCCTCTGAACTTCAAAATCAGAGAACTTGAAGTTTGAGAGAAATCCATCAGCAATTGGATGACATTGAACAACACAATCTTTTTCCATTAATGTCATGTCAACCTGCATCTTTTAAAGAAGCAGCTAAGGAGCCACATTGGGTTCAAGCCATGAACCAAGAGATTGACTCCATTGAAAAGAACAAGACATGGGATCTTGTTGATTTTCCCATACACAAGAAGAGTATTGGTGTCAAGTGGGTTTACAAAACTAAACTCAATGAAAAAGGGTAGATTGAAAAACACAAGGCAAGACTTGTTGCCAAAGGATTCTCACAACAATCAGGTACTGATTATGGTGAAAATTTTGCTCCAGTAGCAATATTAGACACTGTAAGGACTCTATTGGTCATAGCAACCCAACACAAATGGCAAGTATACCAGATGGATGTCAATTCATCTTTCCTGAATGGTTTCTTAGAAGAAGAAGTTTATGTCGATCATCCACCTGGATTTGAAGTCTAAGAATATCCAGCCAAAGCAAGCTCCAAGAGCTTGGTATAGTAGAATTGACACTTACCGGATCAAAAGCGGTTTCAACAGAAGCCAAAATGAGCCAACTCTTTACACCAAAACAGATCAACACGGTAAAATTTTGATTGTATGTTTATATTTTGATGACATGATACATACTGGAAATCTTGAGTTAACCAGTTTTAAACATGCCATGCAATCTGAGTTTAAGATGACAAATCTTGGCATAATGAAATATTTTTTGGGGATTAAGGTTGATCAATCAACCAAAGGAATTTTTGTTTGTCAGAAAAAGTATGCAGCAGACATCATCAAAAGATTATGCATGGAAGAATGCAATCCAGCAGAAACCCCTATACCCCTAGGCACATAATTGAGCAACAAAGATGGAGGCCCTAGAGTGGACCCTACCTTGTACAAAAGTTTAGTAGGCATTTTTTTGTATCTTACAGCAAATAGGCCTGATATTATGTATGCAGCCAGCCTTGTTTCCAGATTCATGGAATACCCTAAAGATTCTCACTAGAAGATGGCGAAATGGATTCTAAGATATGTTGCAGGAACTCTCAATTTTGTCTTATGGTACACTCAATCTGATGATAATCATCCTTCTGGTTACACAAACAGTGATCTTGCAGGTAGCCTAGATGACAGGAAAATCACCTCAGGACAAGTTTTTCACTTGGGCATGAACCTGATTTCATGGGCATCAAAGAAGCAACCAATTGTATCAATATCTGCAGAGGCAGAGTATGTCATTGCTACCTCAGCTTCCTATCAAGCTGTGTGGCTGAGAAGAATATTGAAAGATATGTCACATACAGAAAAGGATTCAACTCCTATCTTCTGTGACAACACCTCAGCAATTGCTCTATCCAAAAATCATGTGTTTCACAATAAAATCAAACACATTGACACTCACTTTCACTTCATACACGAGCTAGTCAATAATGGTGATATTGCACTTCAATTTTGTGGCTCTCGATATTAGCTCGCAGATATCTTCACAAACCCACTGGGAAAATCCATTTTTTATTTCAGAGACAACACTTGGGCATCATCAGTGCTGATATTTGTAACTATTGAGTTTAAGAGGGAGTGTTAAATATAATGTAACCTCAATAGTCTGACTATACACTGCTAGTTGTCCTGGCCAGTTGTACTATCATTTCTTTATGTTCTTGATTTTCTTGAGCCTATTTTAGCTCAGCAATTTTCCCTTTTTCAATTGTACTCTTTTCCTAATATACCTAATATACTGAATACTATTTTTTCTCTGCTCTTTATTTGTATTCTCTGCTTCTCATTTTATTAGATTCAAAATCAAACCATAACTACTATCTAATCCATATATTTAAAGATTAATGTCTTCACACCGAAGTTCATCTTTTGTTTTTCTGCTCAAAATATCAAAGAAAGACAGAAAAAACAAAACAAGGTATCAATATCAAACCATAACCAATGCCTTAATTCACATCTTTAAATATTCTTGTCTTCCCACGCAGAATTCATCTTTTGTTTTTCTTCTCAAAATCTCAAAGAAAAAGACGGCAAAAAAACAACGTATCAACATCAAACCATAACCAATACCTTAATTCACATATTTAAAGATTTGTTTCGTGTCTTCTCACGCATAATTTGTCTTTGGTTTTTCTGTTACAAGTCTCAAAGAAAAACGAGAAAAAAAAAACAAGGTATGAAACATCAAACCATAACCCGTACCTTAATTCACATTTTTAAAGATTCGTTTCGTGTCTTCTCACAAGGAATTTGTCTTTTTTTTGTTGTTCAAAGTCTCAAAGAAAAAGGTGAAAAAAAAACAAGGTATGCAACATCAAATCATAATCAGTACCTTAATTCACATTTTTAAAAATTCATGTCTTCCGACACTGATCCCATGTTTAAATGATAATCTCATTGGAATTACAACTGAAGGAAAAAAATGCCATGGACCCTGCATTCATTTAAGGACTTTGATGACTTGTAACTGGTGAAGGATGGATTGTATATCAAGATCCAAAGAAAAAGAGTAGTATGCTTTCTTTTTGTGAAAAAGGAGGATGAAGTTTCATGGAGATTATTAAGTAGAGGAGAAGAAAGAATTTTAGACTGCTCTTTTGAAGGAGGAGAATTGTAACACCTTTGTTTTCCCACTCTATAGTTATAAGAGTTATTATGGAAAAACAATAAGTCAAACGATGGGTGATCAAGGATAAAAAATGGACCTTGATAAATTTTGTAATATTTCTATATTTGTGTGTGTTTGTTTTATAATAAAAATAAGAGAGTGTTGAGTTACTCTTGAAGGGATGGCCTTCACGGGTTACGATGAGGAGTGGGTGAGAGGGAGACCATCACTATATTGAATGAATATGCCAGGTAGTACCCTACATAATTAAAATGATATGGATCTGAATTATCCTCATCCCTAGAAGATGGCTTTCAACAAAGATAGTAGTCGGAATAGTTCTTGAAAGAGTAAAAGAAAAAATGGGCAAGTACCTTGACGTCGACGCACACTCCCTCTACAACCCGCAGGTCGGAAGGTCCACGTCAACACAGGATCTTTCCTTTATTGGCTTGAAGAGCTTTACCCTGGCTCTTCTATTTTCCTTTCGGAAAATCTGCACCCACAAAAAATCCTTGTGGGATCCCCTCTTTGCACTTAGGAGATCGGATTTTGCTCTTTCGCAAGTCCAGTGGTCAAGCATTGGTCTCTCGAATATCCAAAACCCGAAACAGTCAACGTTGACCCTTCACTCTCCCTTTCGGGATTTTCCTTATCATGATTTCAACAATCGCGATGTTGAGAAACTTGTCTCCCTGACTCCCGAATCCTGATTTGCCGAAACTCTAATATACTCATGAGCTTTGACTTTTCAACTCCCCTTCACTTCATCAGGACCTTGGATTTCACAATATCGTGAATCCTAATGTAATGAAGTCGGAAATTTACTCCACGAAACTCTAAAATAGCATGCCACCTATCCACCCCGCTAACTCCTATGGTTCCAAGCCACTCACTTGGTCCTTTTGGATTTTGCGATTCAGGATATCGTGATTCCCGTTACAATGTTTACAGAACTTCATCCTACGAAATGCTGATATAGAACCCACGTGTAAATCCAACAGACCTTGTGGCTGGGATCTACGGTCCTACTCCTCCTGAGCTTAGAATCCTTTAATGCTTTCGTCGTAGCTCCCCTACTTCTCTGTGAGATCTAACGGCTCACGGGACTTTGCGAATTCTCTTTAGAGAATTCCGACCGTCCGTTCTTCCTGATGATTTCTGCGAAATGAACCAAGTATTCCTCCGTGAAAAATTGTTCACCCGCACGCTAACTTGCAACGCCTACTAAACACTTCACGCACAAAATTCATATGCTTCTCTTTGGCGATTACTCAAAGGTCCTATACCTCCTGATCTTTCTCTCAGCATCGAGTCTTAAAGAAACTCTTGCGTGCACTCCTTGTGGAAACCTTCAAACACTTCCAAGTGTTGAATCCCTTCGAATCTGTGCACACATGCAACAGTAGTCTCTAAATTCTTTTCTCAGATTCCCAACTCTATGGCTTAACTTGGCCTGCACACTCCTTGCATGGCTGTTGTGCCTGACTGCACTTCTGTGGAAATGAGAACAAAAGCTACCTCTCTTGAGCTTTCAAGGACAAGCCTCTGAACCTTTTGTCAACGCACTCCTTGTAGACACTTCAACTACACTCCTTGTAGGAACTCTTGCTCAGATAGAGAAACAATTGAAACTCATTCCATAACCCTTTCCTCTCAACTTTCATACATTCAACAAGAAATCATTCATACATAGCATAAAAGCAATTGCATGACAGAAAGAGTAAAAACATTTAGGAGCATAACATTCAAAGATGCATCCACAGAGAATATATGAACACCATGAGTCTGAATCACAATTTTCTTTGTATTAATTCAGCACTTCTGTACATGGAGTCTACTACATAGCTCTATGCTTCTCTTCTATGCTCTTCATACATTCATGTTACAATACACAATGAGGGTGTCTATATCCCGTTTCCCTCTTGCTCTCTAGAACTGTCTAATCTAACATTTAATTTTACCTACTTGCACTAACTACCATAAATTCCTTCTACCTACTAAGGACGATAGAAAATTGCTCAAGATCCGATTACATTTTACAAGTGCGCTTCTTCTTAATTATCTTATTTAAGATGGCGCATTAATTTCAAGGTAATTTTAAAATTTGCGTTGGCGCTTGTCCAGCTATCTTTTTCTTCCGCGTTGGCTCGCTTGAGATGCTCCTGCATCATACTCCCTCACTTGAAAATTTTAATGGGCTCCTGTCAATGAGCTCGTGCACAGTTTTTCCATGCCTTTGGATCTCTGATTCATTCTCCCAGCTGGCATCTTCAACTGGATGGCCTTTCCACTTGACAAAATACTCAAAATATTGCTTTCGCCTGGTCTTCCTATTGACCATCTTGTCTAGTATGCGCTCCATCTGCGGCTTATCTGCAATTGGCATCTTCTTTGTCCACTGGATCACTGGTTTCTTATCTCCTGTTCCTGTTTCCTCAGCCTTATATGGGTACAAATCTGAGATATTGAATATCGGAGAAATTTCGATCCAATCAGGTAATTCAATCTTGTAAGCATTTTCCTCGAATTTCTTCATCTTCAGCTTATTATATGTTCCTCTCGGGAACCTTTCTTTCCTCAAATGTGCCAGAACCAAATCACCAACCTTGAATTGAAGTTGTCTTCTGTGCTGATCTGCTCTGCGCTTATATTCCTGGCTTGAATTCTGTAAATGCTCCTTCACCTGGATGTGAAGTTCCTTCATCACTTCTGTGAATTCTTCTGCACTAGTGCTCCTAATCGCAGTCTATTCTGAATCCCTCAGCTCAGAAATTCCTCTCAGTTGCATGCCATAAACAATCTAAAATGGACTCTGCCCTGTGCTTCTATTAACTGAGTCATTATAAGCAAATTCTACCTGTGGTAATATGTTGTCCCACTGGTTGTGATGTTGTGTCACCAAGCTCCTCAACAAGTCTCCCAGACTTCTGTTCACCACTTCTGTCTGCCCATCCATCTGAGGATGACAAGTTGAACTAAATGATAAGTTAGTCCCCAGATTCTTCCATAAGGTCCTCCAAAAGTGCCCTATGAATTTGGTGTCTCGATCCGAAACTATGCTTCTTGGTAAGCCATGAAGTCGAATGACTTCTTTGAAAAACAAATTGGCAATGTGACTTGCGTCACTAGTCTTATGACATGGAATGAAGTGTGCCATCTTGGAAAATATATCCACCACCACAAAGATTGAGTCAAATTCTCTTTGTGTTCTTGGAAACCCCAATACAAAATCCATGTTGATTGCATCCCACGGCCTCTCAGGTATGGTCAATGGTTGATAAAATCCAGCATTATGTTTCCTTCCCTTCAAATGTTGGCAAATCCTACATCTATCCACAAATCTCTTGACATCTTGTCACATTCCTGGCCAAAAATATGACTCATTCAATTTTGCGAACATCTTGTCGTGACCAAAGTGCCCTGCCAATCCTCCACTATACTTCTCCTTCAGCAGATTCTCCCTCATGGAGAATTTTGGAATACAAAGCTGATTGCCCTTAAAGAACAATCCTTCCTGGATCATGTATTCTATCCATTTTCTTTTATTTCTAAGGAATAGATTCTCAGCTGCTTCATACGCTTCCTTAAAATCCTGATCACCGGCATACATGTTCCTGAGGTCATCAAAACCCAACGTTTTGATTCTAAACTCCTGCAACAGCAAACACTTCCTACTCAAAGCATCAACAACTTTGTTAGCAGTACCAGAAATATGTTTAATCACAAAAGTGAAATTCTACATATATTCAACCCATTTGACATGTCTCTGATTCAACTTTTCCTGTTGATTCACAAACTGTAATGCATGATTGTCACTGTATAAGACAAACTCCTTTGGGATCAAATAATGTCTCCATTTCTTCAACGCCTGGATAATATCATATAACTCCTTATCATAAGTGGAGTACTTCACTTTTTCTTTATTCATCTTCTCGCTGAAGTATGCTATCGGCTTATCTTCTTGACTCAAGAATGCCCCTATTGCAAACCCACTTGCATCACATTTCACATGAAATGCCTTTTGGAAATCCAGCAACACCAAAACTGGTTGTTCCATAATCTTCCTCTACAACAAATTAAAAATCTTTTCAGCCTCTTCTGTCCAGTGAAAAGACTTGTGTCTTTTCTTCACTGTATCCATCATCGATGCACTAATTCCACTGAAATTCCTGATGAAGTTATGGTAGAAACTAGCCAATCCGTGAAAACTTCTCACCTCAAAGACATTCTTCGGTGATGGCCAATTCTTGATTACCTTCACCTTATCTAGATCCATCCTCAACTCATTTGCAGAAATAACAAATCCCAAGTAGATAAGCTCTATCTTCATGAATGAGGATTTCTTCATATTTATCAACAGTTTCTCCTACTATAGCTTCTGCATCACTGTAGCCAAATGCTTCAGATGCTCTGCCACTATTTTACTGAAAACCAGTATGTCATCCAAATACACGATAACAAATTTCCTAATGAACTCCCTTATAACTTCGTTCATCAACCTCATGAAGGTAATTTGCGCATTTGTTAAGCCAAATGGCATAATAAGCCATTCATACAACCCTTCGTTTGTTTTGAATGTTGTCTTCCATTCGTCACCTTCTCTCATGCATATTTGGTGATAACCGCTTTTCAAATCAATCTTTGAAAAGTATTTTTCTCCACTCAAGAAATCCATCAGATCATCCATCCTTGGCAATGGGAATCTGTACCTGATGGTTATCTTGTTGATCACCCTCGAGTCAGTACACATCCTCCAGGCTCCGTCTTTCTTTGGACTGAGTATTGTTGGAACAGCACATGGTCTTAATATTTCTCTAACCAACCCTTTGTCCAACAAATGTTGGACCTGCCTTTTAGCCTCTTCATTTTCTTGCGGCGTCAACCTGTACGCGGCCTTGTTTGGAAAACTGGCTCCTAGTATGAGATCAATATGATGACTCACACTTCTGATCGGTGGCAATGAATGAGGTAGTTTGTCCACTACTATGCCAGCGAACTCTTCCAATAGTCCCTGAACCTCTTCGGGTAAATCGTCCACTCTTGCGCTGGTCAAAACAATCCTCGGTTTCCTGACCACAATGAATTGTGGATCCTCCTTCTTCTTAGCCTTTGTGAGAATTTCCTTCCCACTCATGAGAAGTACAGTGTTGCTTACTTCCATTTTCACCTCCTTATCCTTAATTGGAAGCAACATGTGAGTTCTCCCATTCTTCTCCAGGGTATATGTGTTCATTTTCCCATCATGAATCACATTCCTGTCATATTGCCATGGTCTACCCAACAATAGATGACAAACATCCATGGGAATGACATCACATAATATCTTATCATTATATCCTCCTATCTTAAATTCAACTAAACATTGTTTAGTGACAGTTACTTGATGTCCTTTTTGTAGCCATGAAACTCTGTACGGGCTTGGATGATCAATCATCTCTAGCGCCAAATTTTCTACAATCTCGGTAGAAACAAGATTATCCGTGCTACCACTGTCCACAATGACCTTGCATACCCTGTCCTTGGTCTTGCAAGAAGTCCTGAAAATTCTGGTTCTTTGGACTGAACTCTCCAACTCCTTCTCTGGTGTCAAAAGGACTTTTTGCATCATCAGCGATCTTCCGCCTTCATCATCATCCTCCTTCTTTCTTTTTATCTGGACACTCGTAAGACTTGTGCCCATTATTTCCACATGTGAAGCATGTTATTACTCCACCTCTTCCTCTTCCTCTACCTCTAGTACGAGGAAAAGTATTATTATCAACATAATCTCCTCTATGCTCAGTATGTTGTCCTCTTTGTTCAACATATTGCCCTCGTTGTGAGGTTCCACATCTCTCAGTTCGAGTCTGAGGTTTCTTCCAGTCTTCCTTGGGCTTCTAATATTTGTCCTAGGCAACTGATTTGCCTCTAGGCTAACTTCTACCTTGGCCTCTCTGACCCTTCTTTCGGCTTAGCTTCTGTTCAGCTTTTAGAGCCATCTGGTAAGCATCTTCCATCGTTCAGATGGTTACCATGCTTATCTCATCCTGAATGTCATATCTTAGGCCATTCATGTATCTGACAACCTTTTCATCATCGCTTTCCCGATGACCTACCCTGATGTTCATCTTATAGAATTCTTCAGTGTATTCTTTCACTGTCATCAGCTTCTGTCTCAGCTTCTGCATCCTCCTAAACAGAGTGATATGGTAATATCTGGGGAAGAATTTCACTTTCATCTTTGTGATCATTCTATACCAGCTTTTGATCTTCTACTTGCCCTTGGAGCATCTATTAGCTTGTAGTTCATCCCACCACAATGTTGCATGTCCCTTCAATATTGTGACAACATGCTTGACCTTCTTGTCCTCCTCGACATCTTCATAGTCAAAGTATGTGTCCAGAGCTCTAATCCAGTCTAGAAGCTCCTCTGCATCTAGGTTTCCCTCATAAACTGGAATGTCCATTTTCTCTCTTGCACCCATTCTAGCAATAGCTTTGATCAACCGTTCGTTTGCTGCATCTTCAGTTGCAACTTCTTCTTCTCGTTCGGCCTCAATCTCACTTTTGAAATCACTTAGTTCCCCAACACTGACTGTGCGTCTCTGTGCTATCTCTGTGTCTTCGAGTCTCACTCGTAGATCACACATATCTCTCTCCATCGCTGGATCAGTCATCTACTTACCTCTTCTTCTTGGCATTTCCCTCTCCTCTTGAGGATTGGGTGATTGTCTGTCCCTTCTCCTTAGCGGCATGGTGAATTCTCTTTTTTTTTTTCTCTCTGCTACAGAAAGCAAAGAACCTTTCTGGGCTCTGATACCAAACTTGACGTCGACGCACTCTCCCTCCACAACCCATAGGTCGGAAGGTCCACGTCAACACAGGATCTTTCCTTTACCGGCCCGAAGAGCTTTACCCTGGCTCTTCTATTTTCCTTTCAGAAAATCTGCACCCACAGCAAATCCTCGTGGGATCCCCTCTTTGCACTTAGGAGATCAGATTTCGTGCTTTCGTGAGTCCAGTGGTCAAGCGTTGGTCTCTCAAATCTCTAAAACATGAAACAGTCAACACTGACCCTTCACTCTCCCTTTCAGGATTTCCCTTATCGCGATTTTGGCAATCGCGATGTCGAGAAACTTGTCTCCCGGACTCCCGAATCTCGATTTGCTGAAACTCCGATACACTCGTGAGATTTGACTTTTCAACTCCCCTTCACTTCATCGGGACCTCGGATTTCGCAATATCGTGAATCCTAATGTAATGAAGTCATAACTTTACTCCACGAAACTCTGAAATAGTGTGCCACTTGTCCACCCCACTGACTCCTATGGTTCCACACCACTCACTTGGTCCTTTTGGATTTCGCGATTCAGGATATCGCGATTCCCGTTATAATGTTTACAGAACTTCAACCTAAGAAATCCCGATATAGAACCCACGTGTAAATACAATGGCCCTTGTGGCTGGGATCTATGGTCCTACTCCTCCGGAGCTTAGAATCCTTCGACGCTTTTGTCGTAACTCCTTTGCTTCTCTATGAGATCTAACGGCTCATGGGACTTCGCTAATTCTCTTTAGAGAATTTTGACCGTCCTTTCTTCCTGATGATTTCTACAAAATGCACCAAGTATTCCTCCGTGAAAACTTGTTCACCCGCATGCTAACTTGCAATGCATGCTAAACACTTCACGCACAAACTTCCTGTGCTTCTCTTTGGTGATTACTCAAAGGTCATATACCTTCTTAGCTTTCTCTCAGCGTCGGGTCTTAAAGAAGACTCTTGCGCGCACTCCTTGCGGCAACCTTCAAACACTTCCAAGTGTTGAATCCCTTCGAATCTGTGCACACCTGTAGCAGTAGTCTCTAAATGCTTTGCTCAGATTCACAACTTTGAGGCTTAACCTGGCCTGCACACTGCTTGCACGACTCCTGTGCCTGAATGCACTTCTGTGGAAATGAGAACAAAAGCTACCTCTCCTGAGCTTTCAGAGACAAACCTCTGAACCTTTTGTCAACGCACTCCTTGCGAACACTTCAACTACACTCCTTGAAGGAACTCTTGCTCAGATAGAGAAACAATTCAAACTCATTCCATTACCCTTTCTTCTCAGATTTTAGACAGTCAACAAGAAATCATTCATACATAGCATAAAAGCAATTTCATGATAGAAAGAGTAAAAACATTTAGGAGCATAACATTCAAAGATGCATCCACAAAGAATATATGAACACCATGAGTCTGAATCACAGCTTTCTTTGTATTAATTCAGAACTTCTGTACATGGAGTCTGCTACACAACTCTTTGCTTCTCTTCTATGCTCTTCATACATTCATGTTACAATACATAATAAGGGTGTCTATATCCTGTTTCCCTCTTGCACTCTAAAACTGTCTAATCTAACATTCAATTTTACCTACTTGCACTAACTACCATAAATTCCTTCTACCTACTAAGGACGAGAGCAAATTTCTCAAGATCCGGTTACATTTTACAAGTGTGTTTCTTCTTAATTATCTTGTTTAAGATGGCGCATCAATTTCAAGGTAATTTCAAAATTTGCGCTAGCGCTTGTCCAGCTGTCTTTTTCTTCCATGCTGGCTCGATTGAGATGCTCCTGCATCATACCTTCAAAAGTTTCTGGCACAATCCACAAGGTCCTAAGGGAAGAAGATGAGAAGAAACATGGAGGACAGGGAAGAGGAGGTTACCGGAGAAAGTCTTGCAAAACTCCTCTTGTGACATCGTATCTTGCTCATAGTTGGTTGGTTGTAGCGAAGTTGAACACAAACTTGCCTATGTTTGGGTGGAGAGCGGTTCTCCCTACAACAATACTAAACATATCTCAATCTTTTGTAGATAAGTGTCTCATCTACCTCTATGTATTGATATGAATGTGTGTATGTCTAAATGAATGATATAATATTTAGGTGTAACTATTTGATCTGTAAATCAAGTTGTGTAATCTAGAGATACCAGAGATTGCACTTAATCTTTAATTGTGTGACAATTTTTTCATTCTTACTTGTGAACACTTCATGTATTATGAGAATTATTTATGAACGTAAGCTCTGGGTAAAGTTGTGTGTCTAGTTTATTGGAAAGGATACAAATCTTTATGAATGTTAGGTACGCGTATAATATAAGGTTTTCATACTAACCTGAGGGGATAAATGTCCCTACTAACTATGTGAATCATTGTAATCCTATGGAATATGTATGTACTATCATTCCTACACATAGATATGTACCCTTGCGTACATTCTATATGCGCCACGGTGTTGGAATGCCTGATCCATTCTAGTCTTTCAAAGGATAGGGTACTATGAAGAAACCCTAATGAAACCATGGAGTACCTTGGTCAAGTGAAAGAATTCTCAAGGCTTGGTAGAACCTAAGAAGGACTTGAAGAAATATATCCATGAAATGACTAAGTTCAAGCATAGATTGTTAAGCCAAAGGAGAAGCCCTAATTCGTTTCAGAAAAATCGTGGTTGTGGATTTGGCACGATGAATAAATTCGGGTGCTTTATCGGGATGTGGTTGAGATGTGACCTTAGTTGTCAAATGGGTTGAAGGGAAAGGTCCGGTCCCTTCATCGACGTCGAGCACAAAGCCATACTCCAAGATCAACAAGGTTCGTTCATTTGTTGGGACTGACCGTGGATGATCTAGAACCATAGTGTCCATGGAGATTAGCATGGTAGGAGCCTCTTGATCAAAATGACCTTAAAATCCAAGGAATGACCTAGACCATCCATTGATATGAGGTCGCGATGAAAACTCGATCGTATATCTTGGTGAATCTCATTGGAATGGGACCAAGGAAAAAGGGTGATGCCATCATGACGAATATTGCCACTATGTCCCAAGAGGGAACATGATAATTGATGAAAGGGGAAAGGGAGAGTCCTTGTCGGACTGCCATGTAAGTCAAGTGCCATCAAAATTAATTTTTTGGACCCACAATATGGAGATCATTTGTGACTACCACGTATTCTAACAAAAGAGGGCCATGTGTCACCCTAGGAAATGCCATGTATCGAGTGGTATTTGTACCCATTGTCACCCTATGTGCCATGCCACACAACGATAGAACATGTAAAAATGGCTAGGTACCAAGACTCCACAGATTCATAAAAGTGAAATTTGTGGGATATAACCTCCCCGAGTCCACTAGTCCGTGAAGGGAAAAATGACTAAGTGTTGAGACCTTTAGGACTCATGAAAGATAGTACCATAGAATATTACCTCCACGAGTCTGCTAGTCCACAAAGGAAAATAAAACTAAGTATTGGGACCTTTCGAACTCATGAAAACTAGCATCACAAAACATTACCTCCACAAGTCCGCAAAGGGAAAAATGACTAAGTGTTGAGACTTCCTAGACTTATGAATGTTAAGGTCATAGGATATTACCTCCACGAGTCCATGGGTCGACAAGTCTAGGAAATGGAGAAATGAATAAGTGTTGATACTTTTAGACGAACTTATGAAGAAGAGGTAAAGAGTTGTACATCCACAAGTCCGCAAAGATGGAAAAATAACTAAGTGTCAATATTGTTCAGGAAAACTTGTGGAAGGAGAATTATAATGATACAAATCTTAGAGTCCACGAGTCCATGAATCGGCGAATAAGAAGGTGTTGTTATCGAAAGGCCCATGAATAAAGAACATTGGAGATACAAATGAAAGAAAGTAAGACAAGTTAGATAAACCGAGAAAGAAATAAATTTCATACCCCATCCCTTAGAAGCTTTAAGGGGTCGGGTATGTTACAAAGTGGTATTAGAGTAGGAAACTACACTTGGCTTGCTTGGGCTCATGAAGGAGTTGAATATGTTTTATTAGAAAAATTATAAAGGGAAGGATATAATGTATTACCCATTTACAAGGACCTACTACTACCCAGGTGGGTGACCAAGTACTTAAACCATTGAGGGAATTGGCATTTGTTGGCCACGAGGTAATTTATTCACCAATAAGAATGCATCTATGGCCTTAACGACCTGTTGGCAGCCAATTCAATTTTTTTAATTGCCCTAAAAGCTGCCTACACCTATGTCTCTTGAACTTCAAATTTCTGTCGCATTTTTAAAAAGACGATATTTTCATTTCATGCGACATGTACAAATTGGTTTCGATTCAGTTTTCACGATTGAAAGCGTGAAAACTCTTCCATCGTTATTTGGACTGTCATGATCTTCTCATTGATATTCTGAAAGGCACTTACCTTCGGTTTGCTATTAAGTGGCTGGAATGATTTTCAAACCATGTCCATTTGCCTACTCTTACATGGATTGCGCAACTTGATTTTTATTTAATGGATAAGGCATTGAGCATGTTAAGTTATGGGTTATATTTGATTTCATAAGGGTCATGGTTGAACTTGTTTTATATGATGTGATCCTTACTATCATAAGCTCTTGGCTTATCGATTTCATAAAGTCATTAGTCACAATGTTTTATAAACTTTGATTATACATTATGCAACAAGCGCATGGGTAACATATGAGCCCGATTTCATATTTGAATGGCAATAGTCTAAAGTTATACATGGCACGTTGATGAAACATTTGGATTTTTGATTTAATGGTTTGAATTATTACAATGGCATGTATTAACTTTGAGTTTGATTCTATATTGAATGCTCGTGGTTTCAAACGATACAATGGTGCCTAGGTATCACGATCCACCGTTTAAATCCTTGTGTTACACGATTAATGTGGTTTGAGTGATGTCATAATTGATTAAAAAGTGTTGTACTATGCCATTACTATGCTGCATGGCGGTGGTAATCCCACCACCCTCGCACGCGCAAATTAATTTGCCTCCTCGTTGAGCGCTCAAAGTTGTTAGCCCAAACGATTTTCCTCCTATGTGTTTCATCCGAACCCTACCATGATGCCCGCACCATGGCTCCAATCGTAAGGGCTGAACCCAATGGTTGCCCAGCTTTGTTGATGTTCGACGGTGCTTACAGCAACCTTGAAGAATTCGGCTGGCTCCCGTTCATACGAAAGTTTGATGGCTTTAACCCTGCTGTGGCTCGGCAATTCGT
>CBVK0101044560.1:0-10373 GCA_900067695.1 Picea abies | reverse complement strand
GGCTGCCGAGCCAAGGTTGGGGATGTGCAGTTAGAAATTGACGAGCAATTTCTCAGTTTAGCTACTGGTCTGCCTGCTATTGGACAGAAGTGGTCAAAAAATTGCAAAGTGGAAGATGTCTCGTGGACATTGCTCTTCCAGTCACGAAGGGTGAGCTCCTGTGACAAAGGTTTGCCCGCAAATATGCTCAAGCAACATTAGCATGACCTCCTGATGATAACCAAGCAGTTCATCACCTGCGAGGGCCAATGTGGTTTCGTTTTCTTGTACCACCTTCGGCTACTTATGGTTTTCATGGGCTATGAACTTAATATGCCTTACTACTTGCATAGGAGTCTGTTTAAAATGTCTAAAAGATATAAATGAAACCAGGCCGATAACAGCCTATTTCATTTTGGGTTAATTAAAATGCTTGTGGTTTGTCAGTTGGGGTTACACCGAGACTGTTGGGATGATTTTCTCAAACGTAGTGATTTTGATGGCTCAATCCCACCACAAGTTGACAAACCTGTGGTGAGCGAGAGCAAGTCAGTACCCCCTGTGCCTTATAGTGCTCTGCTACATACACCCCTACCCGACTCACCTGTTGACCTACCCAATTTTGTAAACACACATGTTGAAGTTGTTAAATCCATGGCTAAATGTCCTAAGGCCAAACCTATTGTGAATTCTAAAGGAAAGAAAAACGCCCAGTTAATCTCTCGCATGGCAAGAAACAAACAGAAAATTCCTGTCAACCCTGACCCTATCATGGCGAGTGAAGTTTTGACTCGGAGATTGAACATTACCTGACAAGTGAGTACCCCTACTCAAAAGGCTTGTGTGACAAACCCTCATAAGATTTTGTGAATAATCTACCACCGTGTTTGCAAAATGACCCTAATTATCTAGGCATCAAAATGCCTTGTGAAACCCCTGGTGACTCATCAAAACCCCCTCTTGATCTAGCTGAACCAGCTGCCCCACCATGTGATCAACGTGGCTCATGGTTAGAAAGGTATTACCTCGATGTGCCAATGCTGCAGTCCATAATTCATGCTCTGGAGGATCAAGTTGCAAGGCTCACCAGCCAGAAGACAAATATGCCATCCACTGATAAGAAACAGTGAACAACAGGTTCAATTGTATTTAAGAATGTGGAGTCTGCTACAGCAGTTGTGAACTCAAAGCTGGCATAGTTCGAGAAGTCACACTGGTATGATTATCACCTGTTTATATGATGAACTCACAGCTCTGTGTATAGCGTCGATTTGAAATTGGTTAATAAGCATGCATTATTGTTTGTTTTGATTAATCAAATTTCGGATTGGTTTTCATTAGATTTAGTTCTGATCTGTTTGATCATGATTGGATTTGATTGTTTTAGTTTGAATTGGATACTCTGTTATTTATTGGAGTTGTTAATATCTTTTCTAAACACAGGTCGTTTCTGGTATTTCAATTCCAAACACAGTCAATATCACATTTCAAAATTGGTTATATTCTAGATGATATGGTTGGCAATTATGGTTAACTGTTGTGATTTTATGTCTTTTGACCAATTCGAATACTATTCTGTTAAGGTGTAACCAAGTTGCGAATAGATGTGAGTCATAATTGTTGTATCCAACTATTCGATTCGCATTGTTTTGTTTGACCGTGTTATCAGCTCAATTCATATAACAACAAATATACTGTTTAAATTTGATTTGGGAATAAAGCTGATTTTTAACAAGGATATGGATTTTTAATATAGACTGAAGCAGAATTTGGTGTTTTGTCACAGCTTTAGCTTCTCAATATATCAATATTTTGTTTCATGTTGTGTATATCAATTTGTATATGTTTAATGACTACTTTAGATATCTTAATCATGTGCAAATGATATAATTTTAATCATTGTTATCCATATCTGGTTTCTTCTAAGTGTATAAAAGACATAACAATTGTTTAGTTCAATTTATGAATGACAGTTTTATCTTCTTCATAAGTTGAATTATAAAATATAAGTTTCTTGCATAACAGGTTTCCCTTATTGCAGGGATTTATTAATCATAAAATTGTTATGATTTATTTTATGTCTTGTTTGTCCTGTTAACAACTTAAAGAGCAGCGCAACCGATTGTTTACACGAAGCTTTTGGACTAACCGATGCGAGTTTACTTCCGTCGAACAGCTTCAAGGTTATCATACACAGGATAAACTAGGAACGCTTCCAGGTCAGTTCATCTTTCCTTTGTTGTTTTCATTAAGTAGTTTAGATATAAGTCTAGATAGATTTATATTAGATTGTTTAATTTCAGTAGTTTTATTTCTTCTTCATAAAATATAAAAAATCAAAAACATATCTTGCTGTCTTAGGGCAGAAAACACACGATTTTTTGCAAGTTTTATATTAAATCTGTAGGCTGTTTATAGTGTACATTTGTGAATAAGTAATATGACTAGTAATTAGACAACTGATTAATACAAGTTAATGTAATAGAAATTAGTAGAATAGTTAGTGTATTTTGTATTTGGTTTAGTTTATATAGTAGTTTGTTTTAATTAAATTAGTGTATTAGATTAATATTGTTAGTTAGCTTAGTTTCTTTTATTTTTATTTTAGTTAGTTAGTTTTAGTTAATTTAGTTTGTTTTATTAGTTTTAGATAGGTTAGTTAGTTTAGGTTAGATTCCTCTTTGGTTTTCTTAGGAGACCTTAGAGCGGCCAACGGAGCCGTTAAACCCGTCAGGGTGGTTCATTCCAAACGGCTTGGGTTATTTAGACAACCTCGGACTGGTTCCACTCTCTCAATTGATGGACGAACAATTTCGCCCGTCAATAAATGGCACTAGAAGGAGGGCCAGAACTTAATTAATGGCACGAGGCAATCGCACGACTCCTCCTCCACCTAATCGCACACCTATAGTGACTAGAAGCTGTTCACAAGATAATATCCCCCCTTAAACAGCAACTACTTCAACCGAAGATCCACAGATCGTAGTTGAGCCAGCAACCCCTAATCCTACAGGTGGTGATTAATACAAGTTAATGTAATAGAAATTAGTAGAATAGTTAGTGTATTTTGTATTTGGTTTAGTTTATATAGTAGTTTGTTTTAATTAGATTAGTGTATTAGATTAATATTGTTAGTTAGCTTAGTTTCTTTTATTTTTATTTTAGTTAGTTTGTTTTAGTTAATTTAGTTTGTTTTATTAGTTTTAGATAAATTAGTTAGTTTAGGTTAGATTCCTCTTTGGTTTTCTTAGGAGACCTTAGAGAGGCCAAAAGAGCCGTTAAACCCGTCACGGTGGTTCATTCCAAACGAATTAGGTTATTTAGACAACCCCGGACCGGTTCCACTCTCTCAATTGACGGACGGACAATTTCGCCCATCAACAAATGGCGCTAGAAGGAGGGCCAGAACTTAATTAATGGCACGAGGCTGTCGCAAGACTCCTCCTCCACCTAATCACACACCTATAGTGACTAGAAGTCGTTCACAAGATAATATCCCCCCTCAAACATCAACTACTTCAACCGAAGATCCATAGATCATAGTTGAGCCAGCAACCCCTAATCCTACAGGTGGTGATATCCAAGAGATCGTTCGTCAATCTCTTATCAAGACACATAGTTCCTTAGCCAGTCTTAGGCGACCAAACCACCCGTGGGGTCAACCTTTAGACTTCTCTGATATCAAAGAACAGTTAGGTGATATTAATCCCACTGTGAATCCTACAGATCTAGACACAAATTCTGCTGCAGGAGGATCTGGGATACCTCCTTCACCACCTCCCTCATCTCCTTCCTCTTCTGGGGGAGATTCCTCTTCTGATGAAGGCAACTCACCTTCTCGTCCTTCCACACTCACTACCCCAATGGAAAATCAGAACAACCCTACTAGACCCTGGGTGGACTAGAATGCTATAGTTGTACCTGGAGCCCAGCACCCTTTACCTAAGCACCCGGAGAAATGGCTTCCTAAGTTTGATCCCGATTCAAAACATATAGTTGAAGATCATATCAAAAAATTTATGTTAGCCATCAGACACGGTAATGTTGAACATGAAGACGTTGTCTGTTTGTTGTTCCCTTACACCTTTGAGGGTAATGCGTTCACTTGGTACTTTTCCCAATTGCCCCATACCATAGTGTCTTGGGAAAAGTTTGAGTCATGATTTTTAGAAAAATTTGGAGATGATAAACCTCCGGAAGTCTTAGTCATGGACCTTTAGAGCTTAAAAATGAACCCAAAAGAAAAAGTTAAAGATTTTAATCAAAGATTCGTAACACTGAAAAATTGAATCCCTGCAGACTCTATGCCTGCTGAGAATCTTGTAATAGCTTACTATACTAAAGCCCTACATCAAAGTATAGCTATTTGGGTTAAAAGATCTAAAAAGGCCACATTGTTAGAAGCCTTCGAAGAGGCTACTCAAATTGAAAAAGACATACTTAGTCTTAAGGATTCTTCTAGCAACGAAAATGAGACTGTTTCTTCTTCCAAAAAGAAGATTGAAATTCTCCCCAGACCTACACAAAACAAAACACAACCCGAAAACTCTGATTTGGAAAATTTAACCAAAGTTGTACAAAAATTATCTAATCAAGTTATAGATTTAAAAAGGTCAACGGAAGAAGCCTCTTCGAGTAAAGGACCCTACAAACCTCCTTTCCGAAAGCCTTTTCCCGCCAACCGGCCTAATCCGAACCCCGAAGGCTTGAACCTGGAAAATTTGCAATGTGCTCTCCAGACAATTCTAGGAGCCCAAGATGACTTGATCCCTCCTAAAATCCCTCAAGAGGAAGCCCAACAGGAAACAACTCAAGAAGAAGAGTCTTCTCCAAACATCTTTGGACACTTCTCGGATAGTATCTTCCAAGATAACTTCGAGATTGTTCACCCTTACAACACTAGGAGTAAGACAGCAAACAAACCTCCTGCCGAGAACACTACAACTTCACCTCCAAAGCCATATAAATCAGTAGAAGCTAAACAAAGTAATGTTGGCCCTAAGTTAGATTATGATGTTGTTGAAGATGTTCAGAGAGTACTTTCGGATCCATCGCATAGGTTTTATGTTTTTCAACGTTTCGGACCAAACTAGTGTGGTCCATCATCAGGAACGCGTTTTTGAAAAATGAAGGAAAAGAGAATATAACACGTAAATAAATACTCGAAAAGTTATTGTAAGGAGCCGACTTATTGAAATGAAATCAATAATTATAAAAAAAAAATAAGTTTATAATTGTTTGTTTAATTAATTAATTAATTGTTTTAATAATTAATTACTTGTTTGTTTTTTAATTTTTATTTTTATTTTTTTAAAAGAGCCGACTGGACAATGTTTAAAAACTAATATTTAGAATTATTCATATTCGCTAGGGTAGGGATCCAATTTTGACTAATTTTCCATCCATCATCTCTGTTTAGATTATTAGGTTGTTTTTCAATTTCGATTGCTTCTCTGAATTTCCTATTGTGATAGTGATCTATCCTAGCAAGGATTTTGGTTTCTTCAATACAAATGTGATGTTTGGTTTTATCTGAGTGTTCTGCGAGAGCTGAGGGATGAGTGTGATTGTGTTTGATGTCAGTGGCGTGTTCTTGAATCCTAATTCTAAAGGAGTGACCTGTTTCACCTATGTATTGTTTACCACAAGAACACGGGATCATATAGACACCTTTATGTTCGATGGGATCAACAGAGTCTTTGACTGACCTAAGGTTTGTGACTCTGACATCTAGAAAAGGAAGACTATTATTATTTTCAACCTCCATCATAAACTTGATGTGATTGGATTGTTTATTAAGGTGAGTCACAAATTCATCTAATTTGTTCCAACCATGGGGCCAGATGACAAAGGTATCATCAACAAACCTATTCCAGTATTTAGGTTTGAAGGGTGAGGAGTTTAGGGCATTGTTTTCTAAATCTTCCATGAATAAATTGGCTATGATGGGAGAGAGGGGGGATCCCATAGCGACCCCACAGGTTTGTTCATAAATGTCACCTTGAAAGCTAAAGAAAGTGGATTTCAAGCAAAGCTCAATCAAGTTGGCAGTGCCTGGGTCAATGATATTTCTGATGACATTCATTGCTCCGTCAATGGGAATTTTAGTGAAGAGAGAAACTACATCAAAGCTAATGAGGATGTCTTCCTTGTCGAATTTAATGTTTTTGATCTTGTTTGCGAAGAAAGAGGAGTCTTTAACAAAGGAGCTAGTGTTTCCGACTAAGGGTTTGAGTTTATGAGCTAGGTATTTTGCAAGTTGATAAGTAGGGTTGCCTATTGTGTTGACTATGAGTCTAAGAGGGGCTCCTTCCTTATGAATTTTAGGAAGTCCATATATCCTAGGGGTGGAGGGGTAGCTAACAATCAATTTCTTTTTATCATCATCTTTTATGTTGCTTAATTTAATGCCTTTGGAAACTTCTTTTGCAATCTTATTTAACGGGTTTTTATTGAGTTTCTTATAACTTCTACTGTTATTGAGGTGATCCAACATTTTTTCAATGTAGTTTTCTTTATTCATAACGACAATAGCCCCACCTTTGTCTGATTTCATTTCAATAAGTTGGCTCCTTACAATAACTTTTCGAGTATTTATTTACGTGTTATATTCTCTTTTCCTTCATTTTTCAAAAACACGTTCCTGATGATGGACCACACTAGTTTGGTCCGAAACGTTGAAAAACATAAAACCTATGCGATGGATCCGAAAGTACTCTCTGAACAAAACAATGATTGCAAAAGTCTTAGAACATAAGTTGTTGAAGATCTTAAAAAATTACGGGCTAACATTTCTATTTATGAGTTGTTGAAATTTCCATTTTTGTTACAGAAGATGTTGCAAAATATTTTAGACAATGGCAAGAATGGTAATTCAAATGGTAATAAGGTTGTGCAAAGAAAAGCTCCACAGAAGACTTCCACAAAAAATAATCTTGATCCTCAAGATAAAGGAAGCCTTCCTGTTCCTCCAGTAAATAATGTAAATAATGTAAATAACACAAGTAATGTAGATAAAGTAGCATTAGAAACTGTGAGTAAGAAACCACAAGCTACAACTCTAAGTACTCGCAAGAATGTACCTCCTTTTCTTTTAACTTTCGAAATCTTCAACAGAAATGTGCATAATTGTATGGTTGACTCAGGATCATCATCAAATGTGATTCCTTGGTCAGTCTGCCAAAAGATTAATGCCGAAGTAGAACCATCTTCTTTGAAAATCATACAACTTGATCGAACAGATGTTAAAGTTATAGGCGAACTGAAAAATGTATTGATCAGATTATCGTCTAACCCAAAGGTTCATCAGGTTATTGATATAATTGTGGTGGATATCCCAGAAGTGTATGGTTTGTTTTTGAGCAGGGACTGGTCGGAGCAGCTACACGGTTACTTCGCAACGGACTGGTCTCACTTATGGCTTCCAGAAAATGGTAATCCCAACAAGATCGGGGTGAATTGTGAGCGTTACCTCAAGTTCACGGTAACAGACTTGAATGACCCCAACGAACCATATACCCCTCCGGAGGATTCACCTGAATTCCAAGGGATGGACACCTTTTTCGGAAATTTCATGGCTAAATCTTCACCTATCAACAATCCACAACAGCAATCTAAGATCATAGCATGTACGCAACCAACAACTTCTATCCAACAGTCCTGTGAGCCCGATGAAAATCAAATTTGGTCTCTATATTTTGACGGTTCCAAGTCTAAAGAAGGAGTTGGTGCAGGCTGCATCATTATTGATCTGCCAGGTAATAAGACATTATTGGCTTATAGTCTAGAATTTGAATGCACTAATAATATTGCAGAATATGAGGCTTTATTGCAAGGTCTCAGAAAAGCCTTGGACATGAACATTCAAAATCTAGTTGTATTTGGCGACTCTGGGATAGTGGTTAGGCAGGTGAAAGATTCTATACAATGTCTTTCCCCGCATCTCAAATGTTACCAGTCTGAGGTATGGAGTTTAATGAGCAAATTTTCTACTTTTAATATAAATTCCATCCCTAGATTAAATAATACTGAAGCAGATCTACTCGTTGATGTTGCCTCTAAACTTCTTCCTACAGAAGGCTTATCCCCAAACGCATTCTCCGTGGAGCTATTGTTTTGACCATCTGTCCCTGACAATATCACAAACTGGAGAGTATTTGACGATGATCAGCAAATCATTAACTTTCTGCACATGGAAGAAACCTTTCAAGGCGCTGTGATATATGAACAAACGCATGACGACAATTTGCACGACTTTATGGTAATACCTAATCCGAAATCTCCTGAAGCTCTATCAGACATGGTAAATTCCATACCCAAATCTGTTGTTAGACTAGAAAATTTTTATGATTTTGAAGATAAATTTAAAAAGACGGTCAATTCCAAAACCAACAGTTCCTCATTATCTTATGAAAAAGTCAATTTAGGAACTAGTGAAAATCCTCAGTGTATCAACTTAGGCTTGGGATGTTCTAAACAAGAAAAAGCTGCTTTTGTTAAATTATTTAAAGAATTCAAGGATGTCTTTGCATGGACTTACGATGATCTTAAAACGTTTGATTCTAATATTATACAGCATGTCATCCCGACGAAGCCCCAAACTTTACCTTTCCAACAAAAACTGAGGAAAATGCATCCTAAGCTAGAACCGACCGTGCAAAAAGAATTGAATAAACTCCTAAGTGCTAAAATAATTTTTCCTGTTAGACACACACAATGGGTATCCAACCTCGTCCCAGTGCGGAAGAAAAACGGGGAAATTTGACTTTGTGTCGATTTCTGGAACCTCAACAAAGCCCCTGACAAAGACAATTACCCTGTCCCTCCCATGGAACAGATCTTGCAACAAGTATCTGGCTCTGAGAGGCTATCCTTACTAGATGGTTTCTCTGGATACAACCAAGTCTTGATGTCTCCATCAGACCAATTAAAAACTACCTTCCGTACCCCGTGGGGCACTTATGCTTATCGCAAAATGCCTTTTGGATTGATTAATGTTGGTGCTACATTTCAGAGAGAAATGGATATTTCTTTTAGAGGCTTAATCAATCATTCCATAGTAGTCTACTTAGATGACATCACAATTTATTCTAAAAACAAAGACGATTATCTAGCTCACTTACGAGCCGTTTTGCTATGATGTCGTAAATACGACATCTCTTTGAACCCCAAGAAGTCCATCTTTGCAGTAGAACAGGGTAAATTACTAGGATTCATTGTGTCTAGTGATGGAATGATTATTGACCCTGAGAGGACCCAAGTCATCGCTAAACTCCCCCCACCTACCTCCAAAAAATCCATGCAGTCTTTCCTAGGCCATATTAATTTCGTGAGAAGATTTATCCCCAGTTTCTCTGAAATGGTCAGGCCTCTCCAGAACCTGATTAAGAAAGACACCCAATATCACTGGGGACCCATAGAAAACCAAGCTTTCAATGCTATAAAGAAGGCCATAATAGATGCTCCGTCTCTCATGAGCCCTGATTTCTCTCAAGACTTTACACTCTATACTTTTGCCTCTCATCGTTCCTATGCCGCAGTCCTAACTCAGAGGAATTCCAAGAACAACGAAATACCCATCGCCTTTATGAGCTCTACTTTCAAAGGTGTCGAACTTAACTACCCAGTAGTTGATCGGAAAGCCTACGTTGTCTTCAAGGCAGTTAAGCATTTCCAGTCTTATCTTTTGAAGTCAAGGACGAAGGTCATTGTCCCCTACCCTGTCGTAAGGAACTTGTTAGTGCAAAATGAGTTAGGAGAGAAAAGAGCCAACTGGGTCACCTCCTTGCAGGAGTATGACTTAGAAATCACCCCAGCACAGACCGTGAGAGGCCAAGGGTTGTGTAAGGTTGTAGTTGATTCAGAAACCGAACAACAAGAAGATAGTGATACGTCAAACCTAGAACAATGCGATCAAAGTTTGATTTGTTGCGCACAAAACCTCGTAAGTCCTTGGTACGATGATATTAGACATTGTCTTCAACATGGATCAACACCCCATCACTTGACCTAGCCAAAAGAAGAGCGTTGAGACTAAATTCCACCTCCTTTCATATAATTAACGGTATATTGTTTCGTCAGAATTTTGATGGCGTACTAATGCGTTATCTTGAAAAGGACGAAGCAGAGAAAGTCTTTCTTGAGTTGCATGCAGGAGAAACTAGTGGTCACTTCGGTGGCGACACCACTGCTCATAAGGTTTTAAGATCTGGTTATTACTGGCCCACCCCTTTTAGGGACGCCCACGCCTTATGTCGTAAATGTATCATTTGTCAGAAAGCATTAGGGCGATTGCAAAAACCAGCCTTCCCCTTGCAACCCGTTTCAGTCGATTCTCCTTTCCAGCAATGGGGCCTTGATATCATTGGTCCTATTAACCCTCCATCCTCACAACA
>CBVK0101044557.1:0-25707 GCA_900067695.1 Picea abies | reverse complement strand
GCCAGGAAGGGTAGTTTGGGTTGTTGGTGATAACCTGGGAAAAAGGGGCCTGGAGTTTGACTAGCACCAGGTTGCTAGGAAATGTTTGGCTGCTGGCCCAGATTCTAGTAGAAACCATGGCCCTGGCCAGCATATGGATTTTGCATATGTGGAGACATCAGTGACTGACTTCCAAAATAGCACATAGATGGTTGGGCATGCATTGCATCGATGGAATTTGGGAAGGGTTTCCCCATGTCGGTCCCGTGGGGATAGGCATAGTAGTTTGTCTGGGGTTCCATTGATTGTGGAAAGAATTACCCCAGATCAACATTCCAGATGAGGGAACGGATCCCTGCCAAGAATTCCAAGGCCCTGATGTGGAAGAAGTTCCTAGGTTTGGACCCTATGCAGGAATAGTACCCTGCATAGGAAAAGGTTGTCCAAAACTGGAATTGCCCCCAGTCAGGAAGGCGATTGATGAGAAGTCGTTGTTACCAAACATTCCGATCAAAGAAAATGGTGTCAAACCTATCAGAATATTATGCGAAGGTTGTCCTTGACTCCCCACTCCAAATAAACTATGGTGTGTAGGTTGCCCGATGGATTGTTGATGCGAGCCTCCGAGTGAAGGGGATGAAGGAGGTATATGACCTCCTCTGTAAGGGAAAGCATTAAAAGGAGCAAGAGTGCCCCCCATGTGACCTTTTAGAGGAGCACTAGATCTCCCTACCCCCTAGACCTGAAGTCTGCAAAGTGGAGTAGGAAAGTACAGGACTTGTACCTGAACTAGTCATCCTGTATGAGAATGGAGGGCCTATCGCACTTGGTGTGAAAGTGGTTGTGGCCACCGCCAAAGACGGGATCGGATCACTGTGTGATGTAGAGGCAGTAGAGACCATGGTGTCTCAGACCGTTGACAGTGGGTTAGGAGGTGAAAACTCTCCTGCAGTGACAACCGTAGTGGGAATTGAAGAATTCCCAGAAGGAGTAACAATATTTGTTTCCATTGCTATGTGCAACACTATTTGGTGCTCGTAAAATTGAATTGGTACGATGAAAGGTGCCAAGAAATTAGTGATTGGGGTTTCAACCAGGCCAAGAGCATTCGCTCCAAGGTCCAAAATGGTCAATTCCTCCAGATGTTGGTCAGGCACAATTTCTTGTAACCCGGTCGCTTCAAAAGACCCTTGTTGGTCTAGCTTTCGCCTTAATGGTGGCGGGGGTGGCTCCAGTGTAACCGGCGTCAGGCCAAGAAGATTTCGTGACCAGCAGAGCTTGTGATCCTCCACTGTGTGAGAAGATCAAAGACACTCTAGGGTAGTATAAATGTTCAAAAGTAACACACACTAAAAAAATTCCCTATAAGATAAGACAAGCAAATACTAAATTATTTGGAAGAACAGTTACAACAACAAACACTAGAGAAACTTACCGATGCAAGTGAAAATCGAAAATGGAAGCACCCTCTAGGTATACTCTGCAAAGCATGGCCTGATGTCTATCCTAGGTACCTTGGTATACCCCCGCAGTCACCTATGTATGTCCCTAAAAAATATAGGCAACTAGGTTGCCAGCGCATGAACAGTGACCAGGCGGGTAGAGTCGAAAGTCGGGTAGACCACAATGAGCAGGGTATCGAGCCTGAAACCTGTCAAGGGTATCAAAATCAAGTGGTATGGAAGACAACTGAGGAACTCGAATGGATATGAGACCCACGAAGCCCCGTGGAAAACGCAAATGACAGAATCCCAAAACAAGCCCTCTATATGTGTTCTTCATTACGATTGGTCCAGCTTTGGAGGGGTTATCTCCACTACCTTTATGCACACGATCTCGTGTTTATCCCCTGTTTTAGATGGGGGTCATGGATGAATTTCATGATACTGGACTTAAACACTCCCTAAATCAGACTCCAATGTTTGATTTTGAATGGCCTTGATGAGTTTCCTCTCCAACCTAGTCCAAGGCCCTAATCCTGAACTAGTGGGTTAACCCTACAAACATAAAAGTCTAATAAATTTTAGATTTAGCGTTAATTTTATGGCTTGTCTTATGACAAGGGGTATGATAGTGAAACTGATGATGTGTAAAAGACGAAATAAAAATGAGTAAAAAGATGGAAACAAAAACTTTCACTTAATGCAAAATTTCAACAACTTTCAAAATATTTATTTTTTAATTTTCTAAGATTTTGGACAGCAAACTCAAAAGGAATTTCACTCGACTACGAGCTACTTATGATCTAAGTAAACTGCAAAAAATTATGAAATAAAATACTTTTCCCTAGATAATAATGCAGAATCACACTCTTCAACCAAACAAGAAAACGAAAGAGATTTTTTTTTTTATTCAAATGTTGATAAAGCAAAAAGGAAAAACACCAACAAGTAAAAAACCAAGAAAAACAATTTTGGCCTAAATCGTAGATCGAAAAGAATCACTTCAAGAAATCACACACTAGCAACTTAAAAAATGACTCTCACACTTGTCTAAAAACCCTAAACAATTATTTTTTATGACAACTTTTAAATGAGAAAAAGCAAGCTATGGGTAAAATTAATCCTAAGCTACTGACTGCTAAGACAGAGATTCAAACACATGAGAGGTATAATTCTCATCAAGGGAAAGCATGATTACCTTACCCTCAACAAAAACTACCCTGCACAAGCACGCTACTGATAATCCAACAACAAGCATGTGAACGCAAGCTGTATAGAGACAGAGGGTGTGTACACGTGGGCTGACCTTGTACAGGTTGCATGTAGCTCTAAACTCTAAGAAAAAAAATAAAAATAGACAATCCAAACCAAGAAGAGACCACTGATATTGATAACCGGGATCCCTTGAAGGCTTGGAAACTCTTTTTAAACAGAAAAACCAAACAATGTAAGGAAAAAAATTGTAAAACAAACCAATCTGAGACAAGACTGCAAACAACTAGGACTTAGAAAGAATTCTAGAAAACCCCTGAGAATCACTGATTCTGACAGGTAAGAGGATGACTTCCTCCAAAATTTTATGGAATCTACACGCTACTGCTACTTCCTCAGCTAGCGTTTACACACGAGATGTAAAAGAGTAGGGCACATGTACACGCGTGCATACCTTATGCAGGCTGCGTGTACCTCTGTGGGTCCCAAAAAAACATAGTCAAGCAAATAACAGAGAAATATGGTTTGGAAAACCAGACTCTCTGCTAGCTCAGACTTTACAGAAACTAAAAAAATAGGCAAGAAAACCAGTCTTTTTAAAACTACCCAAAAACAAAACAAAATTCCTAGGAACCCTAGAGATCTCCCCAGTATGGTCGCCAATTATGTTGTGAGGGAAATCTCCTTACGGACTAGAAAATAGGGTTATACTTTGCATGTAGATATGACCAAGAGAAAATCTACTTTCTACCCTCATCCCCAGACTTAAATCCCATTTATTTTCAGTAAATACATGGCCAAATCAACCTACCTTGTTCCAGGCATTCGATGTCGATCCTCTTTCGCACTTGATCACTTGTTCACAGTTCTCCTTCCAAAGCTAACCTACATACAAGACAAGCAACAACTACACATGCATCTTACCTATAGACTAACGAATTAGAGATTCAAACATGTACTTAACAAACTATGAATAGCTCATGAATTGGGACGGGAAAATCATTTTCCTTATTACTTTGAATAAGTCAACTTAAAAAAATTCGAGACCGGCAACCACTCCGTGAACCTGATCCTGGGCTCCTCTTCAATTGTCCTCCAACTTCTTTGCTTTGTATCTCTTTTGGCACAAGGATGGCTAAAGGGATGGGACAATGGGAATATGAAAATGGGCAGAGTTTCTTTGCTATATTTTTCCTTCTCCAAATGGGACCCCTACCCCTTATTTTATAGGCTAGAAGGAGCTAGGTATTTGGAGGAACCCTTGGTCATGCATGGCCAGGAGTTTCAGTTAACTCACCCAAAGCTGTGTGTTCCGTCGGTAACTTTCCAGGAGGTACATGGAGGAAATCAAGATGTATGAAGACTCAAGACTGCCCTTGTTTGGGGTTATATGTGAAGTATAAGTGGCTACAACCGTTCAACTAGGTCGAGTGTCAAGGGGACAACAAGACGTGGGATAAGTTGTGCCAGAGGCGGGACAAAGTGGACAAACTCCGAGAGCAGAGGTAAGTGGTATGTGGGATACTCGGAGTATATGGATGATGTCAATAGGAGTATATGATCAAGAGTGCCCCAACCAAGGGAAACATGGGTTTCCTTTTTCAAAAAAGGGAAGAAGGTTGCCAAAGGTGATGACAAAAAGATATATAAATGCTAGAAACAAAGGGTTTTTACAATTTATAAAGAATAATTTGGGATGAGTGTACAAATACATAAATAGGTGCCCCAATGTAATATGGTTGAGCTGGTGAGGGCGCAATGTGCTTGGAGAACAAGTGGAGGTTGGGGCCCCCATGGGTGGGTTTCTGTATGAGGTAGATGGTATGGAGGGAAATTTATGGAGGGGCAAACTGATTGTGGATGAAATGGAGGGTTAATGATACTGCGGAGGTGTAGTCAAAATAGAACCTTGAAGAGATAACCTGGGAGTCCATTGGGAAAGCTAGCAAAATGAGGAGAAGGAGTATGTGGCTGATTCACGACATGATGTAAGACTATCGGGACTCCCATCCCTAAAGGGTTGAAAAACAACATGAGTGTCACAGTGCCAAAGGGTGCTATGAATGGGACAAATCATGTGGGGGAGAGTGCTACCGGGTGACAGTACCCAAAATGAAAATGGAGGTGTCGATATTGTAGAGCCAGAGATGGGGATCCTAAAGGCAAATTTCGGAGGGTGTGATTGGAGATGCAATTGAGATTCAGAGGGAATGATTACATGCTAGTGTTGATTATATACCTGAAGGGGTTGCGCTAATGTATGATGACCAAATACCTACACACATGAAAACCAAATACCCGACGTGAACAATATCTGAAGAGAATCAAACATACAAGCATTTATTTGATAATTTTGAACATGAGCATGCATACCTGGATGGGGTATGAACAAATGGTGCCCCGGGGGCTAAGGATAAAATATGGCCCAGGGACTATCTTGATGTAGATGACGGGATGTTGATCCCGTGGCTGAAGACGGATCAAAAAATGGACACCCGGAGCTCCCGAAATGGTGTTTGGAAGTTTGGCGGAAAGGCCTATATATAGCTGTAGGGCCCACATTGCCACCTCATTTGTACCTACTTTCATAGTGACTGGATGAGAGGTATTCAAAGGAGATTTGGAGATTTCAGGAGAACAAGGTAGCTGATTCAGGACCAGCGAGCTTCAGGTTAGTAGTCTTATCGTCCTGCACAGAAGTAGGTTTTCAATTTGTGGGTAGGGCCTGTACGGAGGGCCGTACAGGGATTTTTATGGGTGTGGAAATATGTGCGCATAGGTGCATGCCTATTATCCGGATATCCATGCATGGGTGCACCCATAGGGGGGGGAAAAGGCGCGCCTGTTGTGACACAGCTGCGCATGGTTGCGCGGCTGTGTAGTGGATAGGCACACTGTGAGGCGCACCCGTGTTTGTGACAGGGGCACATGGAGGTTCCTCTGTATGGTGGACAGGCACGCACTCATGCCCGTCTATGGGATGAACAGGTGCAAATGTGTGCGCACTTGTGGGGTGAACAAGCGTGCAAATGTGCGCGCATGTGGGGTGAACAGGCACACATATGTGCGTGCCTGTGGGTTAAACAACCACGCCTTAGAGGCAAGGCTGATGGGTGAAAAACTCATCTTTTTTAGAGATTTTAATGTGTTTTATGGTCGAGATGGTTGATCTAGGACTGTATTATTTGGTTGCAGCCGATCATTTTTACGATGCTCGTCCACTGGCGAGAGTGGGACTGGTCACAGCTGAGGGATGTCATGGATATTGAGGAGCCGGGGGTTCATGCCACTTTGGCATCCTATGGGCTGCTGAAGTTCTTCGAGTGCCCGTTGATATGGGCTCAAGAGTATCTTCTGCAGTTTTTGATCCGGATGTGGAGTCTGAATCTGCATTTTTTTATGGTGCAGGGAGAGCAGCTAGCCTTCACTGCGGTGGAGGATGTGTACTTTCTGACTGGGCTCCTTTTTCGAGGAACACCCCTACAGGTGGAGCCTGTGTTACCTGGGGATGTGCAGTTAGCTACCTTGGGCCGGAGGTCTTGTTCAAGGGAGAAATTCATGTCAGGCTCCATAGTGAGTATCGGGGCTATGGATGCTTTAGTTCATCACTGTGTAGCAGCGATGATTGTGAGGGTATATGGGTCCCTCACGACTCAGCGGATCAGTGGTGGTCAGCTGAGGATTATGGGGAGGGCATTGGCTGGAGAACATTTTACCTGGGGTTTGATGCTACATGCCAAGATGGTAGGGCAGCTTGACAGGTGTCGGACTATGAACTTAGGGGACTTTTCCTTTGGGTCCATCTTGGTGGCCTGGTTTTTGGAGAGGGTGTCGATGTTGCACCCTAGAGTTTTATTGGGTGCACCTGGTGCACAAGAGCCGCGACTGAGGCGATGGTTGACAATTTTGATTCACCATGGTGGTGGCAAGGGTGGCCATTTTTTCACAGCCGAGGCTGCATAGGTGTGGCGACAGATGCCGCAGATCATACTAGAGTATCCATACTGTGGGGTTGACTTTCGGGGTGATCCGGATGTAGTGTTACCTCCAGGGGAGGTGTTCGACCACCGAGGTATGTTTTTTATTTTGATATGTTGATTTTTGAGATAGCATGACATGTGTATTATGTAGAAATATTGATGCTATCATTTGGTTGTTTGTATGTGTAGATGTGGGACCTCATGGGTATGAGGTTGAGTTGATGAGAGCGTCGGCTCATCAGGGGCCAGTGAGACCACAGCGGGGAGAGCTGTGGGCAGGAGAAATACATCGGTGCAAGGATGTTGAGGCGAGACCCGCTGGTGATGAGAGAGAGGCTAGGAGACGTCGTTTTGATGACCCTAGTGTTAGGCCATCGCATGCTCCTCCGGCAGAGGCTGGGGGAGATTTTGAGGATATTCACCACCACTTGGAGGCGATTCTACAGGGAGTGCCTAAGGGCATGTGGTCACGCATCCAGGATGAGAGCGTCCTGGAGCAGTGTGTGGGAGTGTCGCTGACGTGGCAGACTATGGTGCGGCGAGCAGCAGTAGCAGGTGTTGCGATGACCAGGCGGTTACCTCCAGGTCCGGAGGGAATGATAGTGGGTGGGGAACCACCGCCTGAGGGAGGGGAAAGAGGTGGTGCTCTAGAGGCACCTTGAGTGTCTCTCTATGTATGTTGATATTTTTGTATATAGGCTGGTGAGCCCATTTTGGTGTAGTGGCACAAGTTTTGTACCAAGGTGCTTCACTGGCCTACAGATTTTGTATACGATGTATTTTATGTGTATGTAAACATTTTGATGGCACTGTTGACCGATTTATATATGTGTGTGTGTGTGTTTGTGTGTGTGTGTGTGTGTGTGTGTGTGAGTATACATTTTGGGGTCTTTGTGATGTTTTCATGTGTTTTTTAAGGTGTTGATGATGTCTAATCTATATATGTTGTGACAAGCTCTTGATGGTTTATGTATGTGTAGAGATATCTTGATGTGATATATGCCAATCGAGTATAATGTTAGCTAGGTTATCTGTAATTTCATTCAATTGTCTTGGAATATGTGTAAATGTAATGAAATCAAAATGTTGAGATAAAAGTCTAACTTGCAGGTATTTGCGAAAGAGGCAAGGATCGTGGACATGGTACACATTGTTGAGTTGGAGGAAAACTAGTTGGGAGTTAAGAAAGACACTAAGGTGATGAATACGATGATGATGGGAATCGGTGAGGAGGCCAATGATGGCAGTGTACTCATCTTGGTTGTTGGTTGTTGAACCCAAACATGCCGCTAGAGTGAAGCAGTTCATGTGAGGGGGAATAGGGAACCCAAGCTACCGAAGCGAGATTTTGTGTCCAACGGCTGGCATTGTCAGCTTAACCAATGTGGTAGGCCAGTGGAGGAAGCATCATACAAAGCCAAAAGCATTGATGCAGGAGCATCGTACAAATCCAAAATCAGGCGCCTAGCCAAAGGAGCAGTTGGACGCGCAGATGGAAAAAGAGCACATTTTTATGAACAACATTTTGAACTTTGAACTTAAAAGCATTAATGTAATAGTTAGGAAGAAGGTGTACTTTGAATTTATACCTAGGAGATATGAACATATCTAGGGGGGATTACTCCCATCTGTCAAATTGTAATAGGCATTTAAGTCTGTTAGTGAAAGTAGGTAGATTGGAATTAAGAGATTAGACAGTTTAGAAGAGTAGGAGGGAAAATAGAGATAGACACCCTCGCCTTTCTATCATGGTGTTGTTGTATCATTAGCACATCAAAGAAGGAGAGAGTTGTAGCAGAGAGCTGGAAAGAAGAACCCATGTACAGGAGCTTTGAATTAATATATGAAGCTTGGAATTAGATTCATGGTGTTGTGATGTTTTCTGTTTATACCTGGTGAATGGTATGCTTATGGTTGTTTTATTCTCTCTATTATGCATTTTTTGTGAGGCGATGCTATGTATATATGATTTCATGTTGAATGTTTGAAGTCTGAGAGAGAGAGAGAGAATTATTTTCAATTGTTTCTCTTCCCAAGTGAGAGAAGTTCCTGGAAGGAGTGCAAAGAAACGTCCGCAAGGTGTGCGTTGACAAGGGGTCTGATTTTTATCTCAGAAATCTCAGGAGAGACACCGTTGTTCTCATTCCAGTAGAAGTGCAGGTGAAGCACAGAAGCCTTGAAAGGTGTGTGGAGGCTAGTCGAGGCTTTAGAATTCATCAACTAAGGTTGAAAGAGGAAGGATTGTTGTTGCAGAAAGTGCACAGAGTTGAGAGGTCAAATACCCAAGAGTATTTGGAAGATTTTCCAGAAGGAGTGCATGAAGGAGTCCTTTTTTGAGATTTGAGTTGCAAGTGAAAGCTCAAAAGGGTTAGTGCCCTTAAGGTACTCAAAGGGAGACGGAGCGAAGTCACTTTGAAGAAGCCAAGTTCAGATGAGGAACATTGGTTCAATTCACAGAAGTCTTCAAGGAAGGAACGAGTGGTTGAAATTCTCTATGGAGAACTCGTGAAGTCGCGAGGACCGTGGGATTCAGTGAAGCTACAAGGAGGATAAGAGTTGGACGAACCCATCTTGTTGGTTTCAATATTCAATGAGGACTGTTGATCATGACCAATTGGGGCGTCAGGATCATTTCGACATTCGAGGTTTGGAAGGTGGAAGTGCAGGCCAAAAACTTTGGTCTCACACATTCCCAAATCATGAAATGGATCATTGCATGTGAAGGTGAGTAGTGGAATTTTTCGAAAATTCGGAAGTCTGGATTTCGGTACTTTGGAGGTCCTGACGACAAGGAGTCAGGGAATAGTGGAGTGAAAATCCTGAAGTCATGGGTTGTGACCAGACTTGGTGTGAGTTTTGGGATTTCGACACTTCAGGTATTGGAAAACAGAGGAGGTAGCGTTCTGGGAATGAGAGTCTTGAACTCCCGGTACCCAGAAGCTCGAAATAATGAATGATAGTCGAAGGCTTATTCAAGTCCTGGAAGCCGGAAAGCTTGTGTGACAGGTGGAAAGAGTACATGACAGAGACAGAGGATAGTGGAGTGGAAAGGTGGCGTGTCCTTGTTAGATAGGTGGAGCCCAACCTTGTTGACCATTTTGGGTTTCGATGGATTGAAGAGCTGGAAACTCGACAATAGAAATTGCGAAATCGTAAACCCCGAAGTCCTGATTCTGTAAAGGGTGTGATTTTGTTGTGGTCAGGAGGTCAGGGTGATGCCTTATGTTTAATCACACTGGAATACCTATAAGGACCTATGGAAAACACTGTGGTCTGTGTGTGTGGGATTCCTTGAGGAGGAACCAAAGAGTCATTCAGACTCAGGAGGGCATATTTAGAACGATCCTGAGCGTCTCTTGGCCGGAGGGTCGGGGTCTGCATCAAATTTGGTATCAGAGACTGACTCTATTTGTATATTGTAGATGGAGGAAGCAGGAGGAAGAAGAGTACTCTGATACGCACCAAGTGGTATCAGAGCACAGAGCAAGTTCTTTTCTTTCAGTAGTGGAGAAAAGAAGAACATTTTACAGCCATCCCGCCAAGAAGAAGAGACAGGCCAATGCCAATGCCTGATGTAGCCGTAGAAAGAGAAATGTGTGAGCTACATGCTAGGCTTGATGCCATGGAGACAACACAGAGGTGAAAATTTGACACTGGGGATATCAGCGAGGATGAAAGTGAAAATGATGCTGGACACGAAGGAGAAGAAGTCGTAGTCGAAGATCCTGCAGACAAACGCCTATTCAGGGCTGTTGCAAGGATAGGTTCCAGAGAAAAAATGGAGATTCCCATGTATGAGGGAAACCTGGATGTTGAAGAGCTTCTAGACTGGATTAGAGCTTTGGATAAATACTTCGACTATGAGAATGTCGAGGAAGAGAAGAACTTCAAACATGTTGTCACCAAACTTAAAGGGCATGCAACACTATGGTGGGATGAACTGCAGGCTGACAGATGCTGCAAAGGCAAGCAGAAAATCAAGAGATGGGATAGAATGGTTGAAAATATGAAAGCCAACTTCATACCCAAGGATTATCAAATCACTATGTTTCAGAGGATGCAGAATTTGAGACAGAAGCTGATGTCAGTGAAAGAATACACTAAAGAGTTCTACAAGATAAACATCAAAGCAGGTCATTGGGAAAGCGATGATGAAAAGGTTGCTAGATACATGAATGGTCTGCGATATGACATCCAATATGAGATGAGCATGATGATCATTCGAAATGTGGAAGATGCTTATCAGATGGCTCTGAAAGCTGAAGAGAAGCTGAGCCGAAAGCAAGGTCAAAGAGGTCGAGGTAGAAGTCAGGCCAGAGGCAAAACAATTACCTAAGACAGAACTCAGAAATATAAAGAAGAGAGGAAGAAACTTCAAACTCAAACTGAGAGAGGAGGAAGCTCACAGAGAGGGCAGTATGACGATAGAAATACTTTTCCTTGAGCTAGAGGAAGAGGAAGGGGCATAAGTGGTGAAGTAAAATGCTTTGTCTGTGGAAAGATCGGACATAAATATTATGAGTGTCCAGATAAGAAGAAAGAAGGTGGTGAAACTCACATTGCCAAAGCTCAAGGAAGGAATGTGGAGGTAGAAGATGCTGAGGGCAGAAGATCCTTAATGATGAGGAAAGTTCTCTTAACGCCAAAGAAGGAGGTAGAGAACTCAGCCTAAAGAAATAGTCTGTTTCAGACTGCTTGCAAAACTAAAGACAAGGTATGCAAAGTCATAGTGGATAGTGGTAGCACAGACAATCTCGTATCTACAGAGATGGTGGAAAAGATGGAGCTGGAGACTATTGTACATCCAAGCCCATACAGAGTTTCATGGCTACAAAAAGGACATCAGGTAAATGTCACTAAACAGTGTTTAGTTGAATTTAAAATAGGAGGATATATGGATGAAATATTATGTGATTTCATTCCCATGGATGTTTGTCATCTATTGTTGGGTAGACCATGAAAATATGACAAGAATGTGATTCATGATGGGAGAAAGAACACATACACCCTGGAGAAGAATGGTAGGACTCACATGTTGCTGCTGATTAAGGATAAAGAGGTGAAAACAGAAATGAGCAACACTGTACTTCTCAGGAGTGGGAAGGAACTTGTTAAGGAGGTTAAGAAGAAGGAAGACACAATTTATTGTGGTCAGGAAGCTGAGAATTGTTTTGACCAGTACAAGAGTGGATGATTTACTAGAGGAAATCTAGGAGTTGCTGGGAGAGTTTGTTGATATAGTAATGGATGAACTACCTTGTTCGTTGCCACTGATCAGGAGTATAAGCCATCACATTGATATTATACCTGGAGCCAGCTTACCAAACAAAGTCGTGTATAGATTAACACCGCAGGAGAATGAAGAAGTTAAGAGACAGGTACATGACTTAATGGACAAAGGGTTGGTTAGAGAGAGCTTGAGTCCATGCTCTATTCCAACAGTGCTCAGCCCAAAGAAAGATGGAGGCTGGAGGATGTGTACAGACTTAAGGGAAATCAATAATATTACCATCAGATACAAATTTCCATTGCTAAGGATGGATGACTTGATGGATTTCTTGAGTGGAGCAAGATTGCTTTCAAAAATTGAATTGAAAAGCAGGTACCATCATATTTGAATGAGAGAAGGTGATAAATGGAAGACAGCATTGAAGATGAATGAGGGGATGTATGAATGGCTTGTCATGCCATTTGGCTTAACAAATGCACCCAATACTTTCATGAGATTGATGAACAAAGTCCTGAAGGATTTCATTGGGAAATTCATCATTGTATATCTTGATGATATATTATTTTTCAGCAAGACAGAAGAAGAACACTTACATCATTTAGCTGCAGTGATGAGGATATTACAGCAAGAGAAATTGCTGATAAATATGAAGAAATCATCATTTATGAGGACAAAACTCATTTATTTGGGTTTTGTTATCTCTGCAAATGAGTTGAAGATGGATCCCGAAAAGGTAAATGCGATTAAGAATTGGCCATCGCCAAAGAGTGTGTTTGAAGTATGAAGCTTCCACGGTTTGGCAAGTTTCTATAGGAAATTCATCCAAAATTTCAGTGGGATTAGCGCACCGATGATGGATATGGTGAAGAAAAGACATAAATATTTTCACTGGACAAAAGGAGCAGAGAAACCAATTCTGGTTTTGCCAGATTTTAGCAAGACATTCGAAGTCAAGTGTGACGTGAGTGGATTTGCAATTGGAGCGGTCTTGAGCCAAGATGACAAGTCGATTGTATAATTCAGTGAAAAACTTAATGAAGAAAAGATCAAGTACTCAAAATATGTGTTGCACCTCTTTCGTCACCTTATTGAGCAAAATAGAGGTGCTTGCAAGCTCAGTTGGGTCTACTGAGAAGGACAGCTGCAAGGAAAAGAGTTAGGAAAAGAAATAGAAAACAACAACTAAGAATTAAACTAAGAAATGCAATAACAACTAAATTTATGAGCATAGGGACATAGAGACAAAAAGAACAACGAGACCCATGTCACCAATGATAAGGCTGATATTAGTGAAAGAAAACACCGAGAAGCAAGGGGACTATGGGTCCCTTCTTCCTCCAAGGGAGGGCTCTTGGACCCCCACAAGTAAGCTCTTCTTACAACAAATAAAAATGAAAAATGGTGAAAGAACTCTTTGCTAATCCACTCAAGGGGTGAGATGGATTGCCCAATGCAATGGTGCAAATATACTCTTGGCAAGGATAGAGTACTCAAGAGAATAATGGCAGCATAACTTTTCTTTGAATTCCTTGAAAAATGAAGTGTATCCATGGCATTTTTATAGCATTCCTTTGAGCTATTGTTCAACTGATTTGTAGTGTGTAAAGAGGCTAATTAGGGCATTTCTAGGTCTTTGACCAGCCATCCAATCTAATCCAGTCCAGATTTGAGTGTCAAATTGGCTTGGGAGCTGAACCAGAAGTGGGTGGGAGGTCGACCACTCTCATAAATGCCTCGTTTCTCAGGTGCGCGACTTTTTGCAATAACAATCGCACATTGTGCGCATGTGCACGATTTCTGCGTTCATGTTCTGTGCATGTGCGCGCGTGCCCAGTATCTTCATAGCGCCCTTCAATTTTTCACTATTTTGTATAGTTTTTGACCCTTTATGAATGCTTTGGTGTTAATTCAGGTCCATGGATGACTTCATTGCTGTTTGACGATGTTGAATTATTGTAACCATGTACGGACGAAATTTTAGTGATAACAGATGCCCCTTGCTGGATGAGGTTAGGAGCATACATATAGTCGAAATCCATCAATGTTTCTTCTACTGAGAATGTTGTTGTGAGAGAGAGAAATAGTGGGATCGTCCAGAGCGATCTGTTGGAGGGAAAAAGGAACCGGTAGAACCCAACCTTCCATGAGATGTGTGAAAAAGAAAATTGTGTACAAACGAGGTGGGCATGCCCCATGCTTGTGTCATGTAACTCAAAAAAGAGGAATGAAGTGTTGGTGTAGACAACTGCAGTGCCCTCGAGGGCGGTCGTGATAAAGGCCAAAGACAATTCTGTGGATGAACATACTTTGAATAGTAGGCAGTGATCATGGTAATAAGTATCGTCGATTATGTGGGCATTGATAGCCCAGCCAAGTGCAGAGGTCTTTGGAAAATGAAAGAACTAACTGCAATAGTCGCAAAGTAAGACCCACCGTAACATGAGAAAGTGTTGACGTCGAATGTTATGGGGGTCAACAACAGCAGGGAGCAATTGTGTTTCACCCTATGTCATCCGAGATCTCTCATTGGGTGGGTAATGAGAATCAAGATACTGTCGCCCTTCTGGAAAACTGTGCTGATGTCGACAAAAAAGGGGGACGCGACGCCCAGAAGCAAATGGCTTCGGGAAATCTACTAGGTGAGGTTAGGAAGTGGAGGAGGTACATGGACGAAGTCAAGATGTAGGAAGACTCAAGACTTCCCTTGGTTGGAGTATATGTGAGATAAAAAAGTGGTCGCAACCGTTCAATGAGGTCAAGTGTCAGTGCGCTGACAAGACCGGGGATAAGTTGTGCCAGAGGCAAGACAAGGTGAACAAATTCGGAGGGCAGAGGTAAGTGTCATGTGGGGTACTTTGAAGATATGGATGATTCCAGCAAGGGTGGATGATAAGTAGTGCTCCAACCAAGGGTGACATGGGTTGCGATTGGCCAAAAAAGGGAAGCAGGTCGCCAAAGGTGATGACAAAAAGGTAATGTAATGACTGGAAATAAAGGTGTTTGTACAATAAATAATGAATAATGGGGAAGAAGTGTACAAATACAGAAACAGGTGCCCCAGTGTGATATGGTTGGCCTGGGTAGGGCATAATTTTCTCGGAGAACTGATGGAGGGTGAGGGCCCCATGGGTGGGTTTCTGTATGAGGTAGGTGAAATGAAGGGAGATTTGCAGTTGGGTAAATGGATTGTCGATGAAATGGAGGGTCCATGCTACTGCGGAGGTGCAGCCCGACCTTAGAACCATGGAGAGATAATCTAGGAGTCCATTGGGAAAGCTAGCAAAATGAGGAGAAGAAGTATGTGGTTGATTCGCGACAGGATGTAAGACTATCGGGACTCCCATCCCTAAAGGGTTTTGAAAAAAAACATGAGTGTCAGAAGTGCCAAAGGGTGCTATGAATGGGACAACTCATGTGGGTAAGAGTGCTATCGGGTGACAGTACCGAAGATGCAAATGGAGGTGTGGGTACTGCAAAGCCGGAAATGGGGATCCTAGAGGCAAATGTCATAGGGTGTGACTGGAAATGTAAATGAGATTCAGAGGGAATGACTACATGCCAGTGCTGAGTATATACCTGAAGGGGTTGTGTCGATGTATGATAACCAAGTACATGCACACATGAAAACCAAATACCCGACATGAACAATATCTGAAGATAATCGAATATATAATCATGTATTTGATAAGTGTGCGTGATGTAGATGATGGGATGTTGATCTCGTGGCTGAAGACGGACTGAGAAATGGACGCATGGAACTCCCGGAATGGTGAGTGGAAGTTTGGAAAAAAGGTCTATATATAGCTGTAGGGCCCACATTTCCACCTCATTTGTACTTGCTGCTATAGTGATTGGATGAGAAGCATTCAAAGGAGATTGTGAGATTCTGGGAGGATGAGGCATCCGATTGAGGACCTGTGAGCATCAGGTTAGTGGTCTGATCATCCTGCATAGTTTTAGGGTTTCATTTTTTGGGCAGGGGCTATACGGAGGGCCGTACAGGGGTGTTTAGGGGTGTGGGCCCCACATGCACGGGCGATCCGGTAATAGGCGCTAAAAAAGATTAAAAATGCTATAAAAGAAATAACCTAAAGTAGAATGACTACGTTTAAGCATAAAATTTCTTTAGATACAACCCGTTGACAGGTTCTTTGAGAGAGAGGCCTTCGGGGGAGGCCAGGATGTATGCGCCTTTGGTGAGGCAATGTTGGACAATGTATGGGCCATGCCAGAGTGACTCGAATTTGCCATGGCCAAAGGTATCATGAGCGATATCATAAGCCAGGATGAGGTCGCCTTCGTGAAATGAGAGAAGGTTCACATGTCGATCAAAGGTAGCCTTGGATCATTTTTTAGCTGCCTCGTTGTTCTGTAATGAAGATCGATGATCTTCATCCAGAGACTCTAAGTTCAGCAAGAACTACTCCATTGGAGCAGTGTCGGAAAATAGCTCAATTGCGGTGCGTAAGGTGGGAATTTCGCACTCGATGGGAAGAGTGGCCTCAACCCCATGGACTAGATGAAATGGTCTGAAACTAGTAGCTATTTTCACAGCCGTACGGTAAGCCCATAGCGCAGAAAATAACATATGATGCCAATTGGTTTTATGTTTATTAACTGTGCACTGTAACATGGTCTTGAGGACCTTATTAACTGCTTCGACCTGTCTGTTAGACTGGGGGTAATATGGTGAGGCAAACTCGTGAGAGAATCCTAACCGAGATGAGAGTTCGATGAAGATCTCATTCTTGAAGTGTTTCCCGTGATCGAAAATGAGTTGGAGTGTTACTCCAAAGTGGGATATGACGTGGTTAAAGAAAAAACACGTTGCAGTGTCAGCAGTGTTGTTGAAGGTGGGCATAGCTTCTACCCATTTGGTGAAGTAATCGACGGCGACAACAATGTATTTGTGACCATTGTTGGAGGGGGGATTACAAGTCATGAAGTCGATGCCCCATTTACAAAAAGGGTCGGTAGTGATGACGGGATGAAGAAGAGCGGGGGGAGATTGGGATTTATTGGCGTAGAGTTGACATTGCTCACATCATTTCACGGCGTGAATGCAATCATGAAACAAGGTAGGCCAAAAGTAACCGGCTCGGATAATCTTCTGAGCAGTGGATATGCCTGAAAGATGGCCCCCACATGCGTCGTTGTGGCAATCGTTTAAGACTCTATCGGCCTCATCAATAGTCAGGCATCGATGAAGAATAGTGTCGAATCCCTACCGGTATAGGATGTCTCCGATGAGGAGGTAGCGGGGGGCCTGATGGCGAATACGATGATGATCATCTCGTGAAAGGTGGTTACCAAAGTTTTGAGTTTGGAGGTAGATGAGGAGGTCGTCGTACCAACGATCATCCGAGGTGATGTAAAAGAGACGTTTGTCGGGAAAGTCGATGTTGACGGGGGTACTGGTGGTGTCAGAGGGGAGGGCCATGACAAGTTCGGCGAGAATGAGGGCCTTCTTACTCTTAGGTGTTGAGAACTTGAGGTCATACTCATGAAGGATAACAATCCACCGAGCAAATTTTTCGTTAACTTGCCGACGACTGAGCAAGTACTACATAGGGTTGGAATCTGCTACGACCTTTGTTGTGTAAAGCAGAATGAAGTGGCGCAGTTTCTGGACTGTGAGGATGACTGCAAGAGAAAGTTTCTCTTTGTGTTTATACTTCAAGGGTGGCCCTGAGAGGTTTTTACGAACGTAATAAATGACGTGCTCACAATTGTCATCACCTAGCTAGACAAGAACTCCTGCTACTAATATAGCTGATGCTGATACATAGAGAATATAGTTGCGATTGTAGTCAGGTGCACTAATTAAAGGTGCGTTCGAGAGTGTTGTTTTAAGATCGTCAAATGACTGTTGGGCATGGTCGTCCCAGTGAAATGGGATGTCGTGATGTAGTAATCGAAGGAAACAGTGTGCGTGTATGGTGTAGTTTGGGACAAACCATCGTAGAAAGTTAGCTTTGCCTTGTAGGCTCTGAAGTTGACGTAAATTTCGGGGAGGTGGAATTTCGGTGATAGCTTGGACTTTGAGGGGGTCCACGGTAATACAACTTTGGGAAATGATAAAGCTGAGGAGGTGCCCTGTGGTGACACAGAACATGCACTTGAGGGGATTCAAGTGGATGTTGTACTGAGGACACCGTTGAAAGATGATTCGTAAATCATCAATATGTTGGGTGCGTTTCTTGGATCGAGCTGTGAGGTCATCCAAGTAGGTAAGGATGATATGAGCCAGATCGTGAAAGATGTATGTCATAGCCCATTGGAAAGTTGTGTCGGCATTCTTTAAGAAAAAAGGCATGACACGATATGAAAAAGTACCCCAAGGGGTAGTGAATGCGGTTTTATACTGATCGACGGGGTGAATTTGAATTTGATTATAACCAGAGAACCCATCCATAAAGGATAGAGCCTCATGATCTACGTAGTCGTTGATAATTTGATCGATGAAAGGCATTGGAAAGTTGTCTTTGAGACATGCGTGGTTGAGATCGCGAAAGTCTGTGCAAATGCAGATAGTTCCCTGTTTTTTGTTAACGGGTACAGGGTTGGAAACCCATGAGGTATAGGCGATGGGGTAAATGAACCTGGCAGTGCGTAATTTGTCAATTTCAGCTTTGATGGCCACTACTTTGGATGGGTGTAGCAGTCGTTGTTTTTGATGAACTAGTGTAATGTCGGTCCAGGTGTCGATGCGATGTTCGACGATAGAGGGATCGAGGCCAGGAATTTTCGTGTATGACCAGGCAAAAATATCCCAATATTCCTGGAAGAGGGTTGTATAGGCAGTGATTTCCTGAGGAGTGCAAGCAACTCCAATGGTGATTTCTTCGACGATGCCATGTTTGATGGAAATGTCAATTTTAATGGTTGGGGAAATGTTGGCCATGTTGCCTTCTTCAAAAGCATCAGGGGAAGGAATGGGGTTTTTGAACCAGTCGATAGGCCCTGATGGGATAAAATATTTGGTTTCGACTACGTAGATGGGATGTTTGTTAGGAGGCGTGGAGGCTTCCTGTGGAAAGAAGAGTGTGCAGTGGTGCAGTGCATCCCAGGGGAAGTCTGGGTTGTTTAAATCTTCGAGTATTTCTTCGTCGCAGTGTAAGTGACGGGAATACAAGGGGTCATGAGGAGTGATATCGGTGACTATTGTCATGTGGTTGCCCCCTAGTGAGGAAGAAATAGAGGGAACAACGCTAGGAGATGGTGAGGGTTCGCTTGACATAAACCAGATATTGAAGTACTGAGGAGTACCCGTGGTAGTTGGGTGTGAAATGTCCGTAGGGGAATGAGCGGGAGAGTTGGTGGGATTGGGGGCTGAATCCTCAGATAAGTCATCTAAGAACCATGGAGGCATTGGAATGGCCTCGGGTTCGGGAGAAATGACATGAAGATCTTCTAGTGACGAGGTAATGTCAATTATCAACTCTGCGGGCCATTGAAGCAGGGTCAATTGGTGTTGCCTGTAATCAAGGATCATAGGACACTGGTATGTAAAATGATCTAATGAGTCGCATAGAGAGAAAGGGCGTCTCATATGTTCATTGAATGAAGTGGTGACATAACGGATGTCAGTGATATTTTTTGAGGAGGACGTAGCAGGACTAGGGTTGCTCTGGAATCTCTGGCGTACTGTGGCTAATGTCTGTCGAAAGCGTGGCAGTGTTGGGCAATGGGTATAATGGCCATATTATGAACATATAGTGCAAGCAAATTTGGTCCACAACCCTTTACTACTAGAATGGGGGGTGGTAGTGGCAGGACTGGCTATAGTGGCGAGTGTTGGGGGAGTTTGATTGAGTGGAATCAAATTCCGTAACTCTGGTAGAGATGGGCAGTTGTTGGTTTGGTGTCTCTGTTTCTCACATAGTGCACAAGGAGGTTGGATGCATGGAGGAAGTGGAGCTGTGGGCTCCTTCTTCTTTCTCCTTCCCCCAGCTATGGCAAGGGGGTTAGTGAGTGGGAGTGTAGGGGGAATGGTGGGAGTAAGTATGGGAATCGTCATGGGGATTCCTTCTTTTTTGGGGGGAAGGGATGGTCGAGGGACCATCTCTGGTGGGCGTAAATACCAAACTGGGATTGCTAACACCATATTAGGTAGGGTGAGCATTGCGGCTACCTAGAAAGCTTCGATGCCTGGTGGAGGATAAAAGAAGGGAATTTGGGTGATGGCTTGGGGAACTGTCTCCCAAACTAGGATGTGTCCTTGGGGAGAGGTGGAATCAGGGAGTGGTGGAGTCGACGAGTGTGCAGGAGGTTCTTGAGGGGGGAGTTCTGCGACGAGTGGGACGTCAGATATGATAGAAGCCTCTGTAGGAGGAAGGGTATCCTCTGTGTGAGTTCCATTAGATGATACGACATATACTTGATTGGAAGGATGAAGGAGTGGTGGTGCTCCATGGTAAGTTCCTAACAATGATGGATCTTTGAAAATTCCAGGACCCATCTCGACGAGTGGGTATGCGTCGTGGCTCATGTGGATGAGAGGAAGAATGTTATCGATGTTGGCAGATGGATTACGCTCATAATTTGAGACTTGCTCAATAGTAACGATATTCCCATTGTGAGGGAACATCATTTTCCAAAAGACAGAAGATGCCACTACCTTCATAGCGTACATGTAGCTACAGCCGAATAGGATATTATAATCGAGTGGGGCGTCGATAACTTCGATGTTGATGAGAATAGTCTTGCCCCCGAGTTCGATGGGGACATTTTGGAAGATCCCTTCAGGAGACGATGGTCATCCATCATAAGCTCATAAGGTGATGGTAGAGGGTATGAGTTCGGGGGAACCAAGCTTCTGCCATACAGTTTTGGACATAATGCATGTATATGCACCTTCATCGATGATACACCGATGAACTGTGATGTTCTGTATTTTTACTGGTATTTGAAAAGCGATCAAGGCAGGAAGGTGAGGTTCTCCATTGTCAAGATCAAAGGTAATGAGTCGGGTATCTGCGGGATCGACTTCCCCCAAGGCGGAAAGTAATGATTTTCACTGAGTGGGAAAAGTCTGGAGGACTTCCAAAACTAACATGGCCGCCAGGGATTGTGCTAACTCGTCTACCAAACTATAGTTATGAGTTTCCCTAGCCTGTGGGTTATGGATATTCCTGTGCAATGGGATGTGAGGGATGTGAAGAGGTGGCTTGGAGGTAGGGCGAGGAATCACCAACGGGGGTCCCGTCGGTGTAGGGTTTGTCTCTGGAGGGATGGGAGGAGACTTAACGGGTGTATGATACTGATGATTACGTGTTTGCAGAAGGATTTCTTCCTCACTAGTGAGGAGAATTGTGCGATCTGCTGGATTGTTGGGGTTGAGGTATTGTCCTACCTGAGGTGGGGGATGTTGTGTGTCCTGTTGGGTGTTTATCACACCTTGATGTGGAATAGGATTCTGCAGCACGGTAGGAGGGGATTGTTGCACGTATTTTTGTGCTGCCTGCTGAGGGGCAGGTGGTGCTGGAGGATGGGGAAGACTACCAAAGTCTTTCAATCATTTGAAATCAGCGATTTGGGGGAAATGATGAGTGTAATGGCCAAAATCACCACAAAGGGTACAAGGGAAGTTGGTTTTAACATTATTGTTATTTCTCCCTTGGCGCCTATTATTATTGCCCCCCTGGGGGTTTTGATTCCCTTGGTTCTGGTTGCCCCCAGTGGATTGGTTCTGCTGGGGTTGATTCCCACCTTGACCTGGGTTGTTGTTGTTCCTGTCTCATCCTTTCTTTTTGGCATTTTTCGACGGATGGGTCAGATTGGCCGTATTCAGTTGTTCAAAATTTTGGTATTGCTGAACGACAGAGGGTTGAACAAAATTCACCCCCACATGAGGATGTGGGGAACCATGGGTTGTGGGGGACCAGGAAATGGGAAGTATGGATTCTATGGTAGTAACGATCCATAAGGTACATAGGAAGGCATAGTGCTTTCGCTAGTACTATAAGTTGAGGTAGAGGGGGTACCAAAGTTTGTTTGAAGAGGTGGATGTATGGGGGGTGCCGGTGGTGGTCCACTAATGGGTGGAGGTATAGCAATAGGGTATGGTTGTTGATAAGGGGGTGGGGGGTAATAAGGAGTGCCCCTGTATGCCAGTGGGTATTGAGGTGTTCCATACATCGGTGGTGGTTGGGGTTGTGGACCATGGTGAGTGGTGGTACCAATCAGTCCGTCTACTAAGTGAGACATCCCAAGTTTGTCTTGGCCAACTGGCATAGGTTTTGGAAGATCAAGAAGTACAGTGTATAAGTACCCTGACTGTGCATAGATGAGGTCATACTATTGAGCCTTACTGATGGCTTCCTCTTCAGATTGAGGGAAGGTGGAAGCTACATCCTTACTGAGGAGAGAGACAAGTGATCTAAGAAACCAGTCGAGACACTATTGCTTGGTGGTTTCTGCTTTGCACAAACTACGTCACCTATGCCACTCGTGAATGTGGTCAGTGATATGTGTGGCTGAGGTTTGTTTGAAATTAGAAAGTAGTTCTAGACCATTGTCGTGGTGGATTGGTAATTGGAATAAGGTCAAGAATGCTTTGGCCAAGGACTCAAAAGTCGCGTGGGACTCTGATTTTTCTTCTACATACCATTTGGCCGATGGGCCAGTGAGTGTGCGCTGAAATAATCACAATCTAATGGAATCATCCATAATGCTATTGGAAGATCACCATAGGTGAAAGGTCATGACATGGTTGGCAGGGTCGTCGCCTACTTTTCCTTCAAACTTTGGTATGTCCGAAGGTATTTTGGTGGGCATTGCAGGCCATGTGGGAGTATGCAATATAGGATCATTGGTGAGTTTTCTTAGATCTGGTATGTTGAGAGAGGCCAATTATGGCATCTGTAGTGGGGGGCAAGGATTAGCTCCGGCCATGGTGTGAGTGTGTTGTGAACCTGACCCTTGAGGGGGGCTAGGTGGGTTGGTGCTTCCCCCTTGAGAGGAAGCTGGTCCCTCGCTTCCATGTAAGGGAGAGCGAGTGGACGGAGGACCTTGGGAAGTGGACCCAAGTAATGTAGAACCAAGCAAAGTTGATCCTAAAATAGTAGCACTCACAGGAGTGTGTGAAGGAGGTGCCGATGAGTGGGCAAGACCAGACAGTCCCCCTAAGATAGGAAGGAGGTTTAGCAAGCGTCGTGAACGACGGGGGTTCTATGGGTCCCCTATGATGTCCGACTAGTTGTGTGAATGTGTGCAAATGGTGGTGAGAGTAATACAAAAACAAGAGCCTTTGAATTGCAAATGTTGAATTTTACACAATATATATATCGAAATCAAACTGTAATCAAAGGTGTATCATACATAAAATGTTTTGAAAAAGAATCATATATCTGGGTAAGTGGGTGTTGTCCGCATGGGGAATAAAAAGAAAACAAATGCTCGTGTCCTAGAAGATGTAACGTCCTTCCTCTCAAATAGCACTGGACCTTCCAATAGTACTCAACAATGGGGTCTGAAGTCACTAGAAGAGAAACTAGTGAAGGATGAAATAATTGGTTATAATGAGGGGTAAAGGGGGCATATTCCAAAAGAGATGGCGATATTTCCAAATAGCCACACAAAATCCAATCAAGGTGCAATTGCATCCCACAATTTCCACCTGGGTAGATGTCCTAAAATTTTGGTCACTAGGTACCTCGGCCAAAGTGCGGCATTTAGATTTTCGGCCTAAGAAATGGGTCACGGGCTGGATCCCGTCCAAGAGGTGGGTGCCTCAAGGGGGGATGCACAGAACAACTGGACCTCGGCCTTCAACCCTTCATGGGTATCTCCCTACCTTATGGTGTTAGGAACACTTGACTTGGAGGATTTTCAGTTCCCTATTTGACAACTTCTATGGTTTTGACAATGTGAGAACCAGATAACGGGGAGTTATTTGGATGCCTATCCTCAAAATCCTACCTAGACTAAAAAATTTCTTTTGGCACCTCCTGTGGAGGAAAACTTAGTGAGTTTTTAGAAATATTTTAGATCTAGTTGTTTTGGGAGGTTCGGGGTGTAAACCAACCTAGTTGATTTAAAATGGGAGTGGATAGTTTCGTCAAGAAAAGGGTGGGGTGTTTTTGGAATCCTTTTGGAGGAAACTTACTTTGACCTCCACGTTTCAAGAAGAATCTATGTGAGTGATAAGTGACTTTTGTGTGTGAGTGAAAGTGTGCCAATTTTTAGTGAATTAGATGTCACCTTGCTGCATGTGGACTTCGCTTGGTCCTTACAAGTGTTTGATTACCTAATTAACTAAGTTCCTTTGGTACAACCTTGCGTAATTCAAAAGTCCCTAGGAAGCTAGCATGTGGACATGTGGGTCCATTACTATCCCTTTAACTTCCTATTGTGATGTAATCTAAGAAAATCTTTGAAACTATCCTAGATTGATCATGTGGGCATGTATGGGCCCGTTACAAAACCTTTAAACTTCCCTAGCGATTTGATCTAAGAAAGAAAATTTCAACACTATTATATCTTTGTAGCATGTGGGCATGTATAGGGCCGTTACAATATTAAGATGTGTTTGAAAAAGTAAACTAAGAGGAGTCCCAAGAAGGGTTTTTTTCCTCTCCTAAAATTTTTAATGTTCTTAAGGGAGATGAAATCGTTTCACAATCTTTTTCTGATTCTCAAGACCACTTGGAGGCGCGAGAGAAGAGCATACTAAGCGATTGTTATTCAACTTCTAGTCCCAATGCAAGTTAAATGTGATTAAAAATGATTTCCAACTTATATTGTGAGTCAAAACAAGCCATCCATGTGGCGAAAATGAAAGCAAAAGAGGAAATTGATTTTAACCCCCTAAGTGCCTATGTGTTTTTGACTAACCCCTTTATATGATGAGGGGACTAAGTGTGGTGCAGATTTAAAACATGCTTGAAATCATTTTTAAGAAGGCAAATGGCCTTCCCCACATCTCAACAACTTTACAATGTGAATTTTTGCACAGATGCACGGGTCTCAGTGGAGACAGAGGTGCACAAAGCGCATGTGCGTGAACAAAGAAAAGTCAATAAGCGCACATGCGCAAAAAAAAGTTGTGACTTAAGCGCATGTGCGCACGATGCGCATCTGTGGGCCTAAAAACCCGCACATATGTGACACATAGCCGAGAATGAAAAATCCAGATGGATTTCTCTCAATTCAACTTGGAATTGGCTGATTGCCAGGTCGGCCTAGGCCGGTTAGTGCACCTGCAAGTTAAACAAACTAAAAGAAGAGCAAGAAAAACCCAAATGGGGTAGGAAATTGATACCTTTCCCCAGTGGAGTCACCAATCTGTTGGGCCTCTTTCGTCACCTTAGTGAGAAAAATAGAGGTGCTTGCAAGCTCAGTTGGGTCTGCTGAGCAGGACAACTGTAAGGAAAAGAGTTAGGAAAAGAAATAGAAAATAACAACTAAGAATTAAACTAAGAAATGCAATAACAACTAAATTTATGAGCATAGGGACATAGAGACAAAAAGAACAATGAGACCCATGTCACCAATGATAAGGATAATATTAGTGAAATAAAACACTGAGAAGCAAGGGGACTATGAGTCCCTTCTTCCTCCAAGGGAGGGCTCTTGGACCCCCACAAGTAAGATTTTATTACAACAAATAAAAATGAAAAATGGTGAAAGAACTCTTTTCTAATCCACTCAAGGGGTGAGATCGATTTCCCAATGCAATGGTGCAAATATACTCTTGGCAAGGATCGAGTCCTCAAGAGAATAATGGCAGCATAAATTTTCTTTGAATTCCTTGAAAAATGAAGTGTATCCATGGCCTTTTTATAGCATTCCTTTGAGCTATTGTTCAACTGGTTTGTAGTGTGTAAAGAGGCTAATTAGGGCATTTCTAGGTCTTTGACCA